>JAHZNB010000022.1:0-12901 GCA_027744295.1 Callyntrura guangdongensis | reverse complement strand
CACAACGTACATACATCGCTTTGATGGAAATGAAGCGTTCCAGGAATAATTTGGAACTTTGGAGCGAAAACAATGTTATCTAGCAATTCTAAAAGTTTGAATAAACTTTTAAACAAGCTATGATTGACTAGCATAATGCGTACTTAGCCTTACTTCCGTACGTTCCGTGTTTCGTTACAATCGTATACTAAAAAAATACATCAATGCGATTTGTGCACACAAACTCCAATACTAAACCCGTAACAAACTATAAAAAAGATCCTGAAAACCCCTTCTAGTTCAAAGATATTTTTGAATGTCATCTGAGTTGCAATACCAGCCTCTGCGTATATATGCATGCCTTTTGACGGAATAAAACTGGGATACCTGTCAAAATTCCGAATGACTTCGACTTCTGTTTATAAAGAAACATTAAGTCATTATTTGCTACCTGTCTAAACAAATCGGCAGACGTTCATCTCTCCAACCACTAATCGTAAGATTACACTACCGTTAGTTTATAATGCATTTACATCGTCTGTTTGCTATATCCTTTCTCCCCTTTCCTTCTTTCCCCTAACACTAGCTCCATGCTCTTCCTTATATTTTCATGAGAGACAAGTTGATGGATCATTTTGGGCTTTGATGGGCTCAATTTGTTGGTCCTAAACCACCTGCAAAAATCAATACCAATGTGCAGGTTAAGGGTTTTCTCTTTCCCCCGTCTGGATCCTGCGGTTTGTTCATTTCACAATTGTGCTGGCTGTATAAAACGAAATCTTACATGTTACTAGTTCCAGCTTCTCAGAAAATTCGTCCGACAAAATGCGGACCCAAGTATGTACGTACGTGCCCTGCTCATACACCCAGCGTGAATTTTCTCCAAAAATATGGACAACTGTTCATGCAGAACTATTTCATGGTATGGTGGTAATATGATGACGGTCCCTACACTAATGCAGTATTCCCTCAAAAAGCAAAATCGCATCTTGAAAAGGAATGTTCCACTAACTGATCACAAGGCATTAACTCTTTCGGGTAAAGTGCTTCATAAAGTACGCTTACCAGCTTTTTTCACGGTTGGTTGAATGAATAGAATATAGGTAAGTATTCTGTTGCTTTACAGCCATAACTGTTAAACCGTCTTCAATACTGTCTGCGCGCCATAGTAAAGTAAAGTGGTTTTAAACTTTCAGTGTCTGTAATGAATATAATAATACTGGTCCAATGAATTGTTTGTATTCACTACGGCCATGCTTCAAGCACGCCATAAAGCTTTTACTGTTTACTTTCACTCCACCTTCCACCTTCTCCACGACTGATGTAGGACGGGGTTGGAACACTTGCCTAAGCAATACCAAATAAAAACAGCAATTGCACCTTTCCAACAGTTTAGATAATAGTAGACACTCGACATAAAGATGTTTAATGCTTCATCTTTTAGTACACAACGTATCATAATCAAGCGCTTTCACAGCCAATTTCTGTACAAGAAATTGCTTCACTACGATAAACAACATCTTGTTGTGCCATTAGTTTTATTTTTTCACGAATGCAGCTTACTTACGGTTGTGTGCCTGCCCAAGGGTAACTATGATGTGTGTAAAAACTTTTTTTCTTTCTCCCTATCTATTTCGGATGTAGTTAATGCCGAGATGCTGCTCATTGAGGATAAAAAACGTATAGATTGTGCTGCTCATGGTTTGGTTGATTTGCTTTATTTTTTTGGTTCACTTCTCTTTTCTGGTGTATTTCACCTGCTTTCATCCACTTTCATTGAATGCACAAGAATCATCCCCACCATCGTTTTACCCTCCACTTTGTGAGAAGGGTATTAACTTTACTTTAGAACGTTAAAGAAAGGATAATGCTTAGAAAACTTGCAAAAGTAACTCTGGAGCTTATCTGTCTATCTGTCCCCAAAAAAACCGAAAAAGAAAACTTTTATAGTTCGCCCCCACCCAAAAACAGCGGAACGCTTTTGTATTGAACTGAGAAAATAATGCTCGAAAAGCAGAAGGATGCTGTGCATTTTTATGTGTTTCCTGGTACAAGCTTCTCATTCTTGCGATCGTGATACCGGCTTATAGGAAAACGGAAAACTTGTTTGGGCGAAGGAAGTAGATATATACAAGTAATCTAACAACCTTGAATGAAAAGCGATGTTTTTATACAACATAGAGCTACCACTGTGCTGGATACTGCTGCATTTCGGTTGGTACCTTTTCCTGTCTCTCTTGTCGTTTTATAGTTATGGTTATGTCCCTGCATTCTCGATCATCGTAAACTGCCACCGCCTCGATAAAAATGCTATCTTGTCATTGCACTGCACTATTGTGCATGTATATCCTTTGTATATGTTTTGTGGTGGCCTTTTCAAGTCCCCGGATTTTTTTTTCGCTCACAGAAATAAATTTTCAAGTTGTTATATACTTTAGGTATATTCATGCATTTGTCGAGAGTAGCCACTCGCGTACTCTGTTAAATAATATGTTATTGTCGGACTTGTGCCTTATCTATTCAAGAAACCTGAAGGAAAGTAGGGCCTATTGAAAAAAAGATTGTGCACAAATGCACAACTACCACCTCCACCATCATATCATCAGCAGCGAGAAAATCTCCATAATCCCCATATATTCAGTCCCTGGTGTCCATCCGTGACTTTTCAAGTTTCTGCTTTTGTGTGTTACTTATTTTTCGTGCCCACCACCACCAACCGCAGTTGAATCAGATGTGATGTTCCGCTCACATTTTCTCTCCACCTTGGTTCGTTCAATAGGTAAGGATAATCTCAAGAGGAAAGTTGTTTGATTGTATCTTGTATTGCACGGAAAAGTACTCGCACACACTCATATCAGCGGTACACACATGATATATTATTATAGAGAAACTACAAAGTCAAGCCACAAGTCAGCAGTGCGCACAACACTTGTTAGGTAATAATATAGTATGAGGTGTACGCGGTTTTGGTCCTTTCACTACATTTCCAGTTCTGAACAAAATTTCCTTATTTTATATAAAATTATATAATATTATCGATGAAGGGAAAAGCAAGGAAAATAGGACCTCCATACATTTTTTGGTGTAACACTAACTTCTTGAAAAGATACAGGTTTTGAATATGACTACAAATATCAAATATAAAGGAAATAATGGTAGCAGTGGTACAAATAAAACTTTTCTAACAATGTTTCCCTAACTTTTCTATCTACCAACACAAAAATGGATAATACCTGGATATGTATATAATATGTATATGCTATAACATATTACACATTTATTTTGCCTGTCTTCGTTATTGTCTCGTAAACGTGAGGTTGGTTTTATTAAGGAATTATCTCTCCATTGCTTCAACTACTGTACAAAATTTTCCTAAAAAGTTTTTTCTATTGCTAGCGGCTGCTAGAAACAAGTAAAGATTTGGGATTTGATTTTGAAGGACATAGAATGGTACTTTATGGTTTATAATAATAAAAGAAAACCCGCGTAGAAATGGTGTAATATGGGATAGGAGGGCAAATAAATTGTCAAACTTCATTGTATATAACATATACGGGGAGTGAAACTTGAGCCTCTTTTCCTCCCTCTTTTCCTTCTCTCTCTCTCTTAAAACTGTGTAGGATCGAGATGTGAATTTCTAGTAAGAAGATGATGTTCACTGAACTTTGTTGTGCTTAAGCACTCTGAGTCTGTTTACTTTTCTTTTGACGTTTGGTTTACTGCTTGTGTGTGTGTTGTACTGTGCGAGTAAAATGTACCGTTGACGCGTTGGTTTTAAATGAATCGACTCTTGTCTTTTGTCGCTCCATGTACTATTTCTAATTCAACCACAGCAAAAGCAGCAACTGAAAGCAGTAAATTTTAGTTCGAAAATGAGCATGAATATAAAAAAAGTACGAGCATAAGTAGGCATAACCTTTTACATTTAGAGAGCATTTCTTGAAAGAGCCACACACATAAAAGTTTTTCCGGTGGTGTTTCGTATACATTTGTATTTACGGTGGAGGATAGCCAAAGTCACTTTATGTCAGTTATTATTGCGCCTTGTAATAATGATGAGACGACTTTTATGAGCTGTTATGTATGGTTCACTGGAACTAGAAATGAGCAGGGATGATAAAAGGAGCCAAAATGAAATGATCAGGGGTACGTCGTTGGTGTCGGTACTAGTACAGATGACAGACATTGCAAACAAAAGTGTGTATTATGAGAAACCCTTTGAAAGGCTTACATTTCTGTCAACGAGCGCATCCCTAAAATCTGTCTAATAAACACTTCACTTTTTGGAACGCACGCACATATCACACATCACATTTTCCTGCCTTTAGCTTAAGTACTTATAATCCTTCATCATCAAAGTTGTCCAACTTTTTCACACTTACATTAAAGTTATAATGTAGAAGTTTGGCAAAAGAAGTAAAACAAATAAAATAGCTTTCCCCGTTGAAACTTAATAAAATAAAATATGTACTCACCTCGGGGAAATTTGAAACGGGGAGTCATCAACTTTGTATCTAATCTATTTCATTGCATAAGAAAAATATATTTTTGTGTTTTCCTTCTCGTCAGTCGTCGTTGCTGGTTTCTGAAACAGATAAATTTCTTATTTATTCCAGCCTACCGTCTTTCATGTTCTTAGTGCTAGAGTAGTATTTGTATTGCACAAAACTCAATCTGTTCGTTTTATGTGCTTTGTTTCTTTTGAGCACCCTTCCTTAGAAATTGTTGCTAAATAACTTCAAAGTAATTCGTCACCAAAGTCCTTGCTATTGTTTATATCCAATTTCATCTATTACGCAATTCGATTCGTTTACCCTTGACCTAAATACGGTTTTGTGTGAACTTTCACAAGCCCCCAAAAAATGTAAATACTTACGGCATTGTGTATTAGTGTCGTTTTATGTTACTGTTTAAAATAATTAAGCCTTTAAGCTGTGGAAAGAGAACCTATGGAACTGCTTCCTAGAGGACTTTCCTGTACGAGTGGAGAAAGTCTTTGAAGACAAAAGAGTAACACAACAAGACAAAAGTTCACAGTTCCGAAAAGCGACTATTTCAAGAAAAACGTATACCGAATACTAATATAATTACATGTATTCCAGGAAAGAAGGGAAAAAAGTAATAATGCTGAAGTCAGCAAAAAGGGTCACGAATCAAATCAGGCATGCAAGATATGAGAAAGAGAAGTTACACAGAGTTCAAACAATCTCGAGTCTTGTGTTCTTTACTACAAGTTACGTACCATATATCATTGCTTTTTACGTAATGCGAATAAATAGTGTTGCTTCCTCCGTGTAGAGAAAAGCTGATAAAGTGTATGACACCATCTGAATTTTAGTTGTTTTTACCGACTACACACTTGTAATAGTAATATAGCAAGCAAGTGTTCCCTGCCAAACAACTGACCACAGATCGAGAATCTGCTTCAAAATGCAATGCTGCGTTTTTTGTGCGTATAAATCATCGCGTGCTGACCGGAATGTCGTTTCTCCAAGTTTGTCGCTTTGTTCATATTTACTTACACAGAAAAGTGTAGTCCGCGGATGCATTTTAGGAGAGAAGTAGTAAGTATCTCAAATGGCATTATTGTATAAGCGACTTTGTAAGTGAGTGCACCTATGTTTTGAAAAGGGGTCCATATATACAGTTCGATTGCGACATTGCGAGTTACTTTTGGCTAGCGGAGCATGTGTTATTGTGACAGTCATCATTGTCACCGCACTCCGTTCTCATGAAAGATCATGTTAGGTCCTTGTCTTGTTAACTATATGCTGGCCTTATACCTTACTCTGAAATTGTGTGACAGTAACTTCCCACCAGAAACTAAGCTTTTTCACACATTTTTCATACTCCTGGCAGCAGGATTAGTTGGCTTCTGATGGAGACAATCTGGGAAGTCTGGAAGCACGCATTTTCTCTCTGATTCTCTCAATGAATTTTTCTCACTCTCACACAGCTTAAAACTTGTCGTCTCTCTGTGCCCGGGGAGAAATGTAAGGTTGTGATATGAAAATGTATACGTTTCAGTGTTTTCAAGTACAACCGCTTGCACAGGAATATACTAGCCAATTTACATTTTATGTGCTTCAAAAATGATTACATAGAGTTTTTCTCCAGAACTATTAGAAAAAAACACATTTTGATAAGATAAGTGAGTACCTTTTACACAAATAGTACAGACCTTAAACGAACGCACACACTTTCCATTACGGTACTCATTTGTGCTAGCTCCCATTAGAACGGAATTTTGCCATTTATGTATAAGAGAGAATTTTAAAAATTATATACAAACTACACAGCTTCCACACAACTTTGCTGCTACTACTACGATTATCATCCTTGTATATTAATTGATGAGTACCGTGCCAAGGCAGGATGTGTGTCTGTGTGTAAACTTTTATATGACTTTCAAACTAAATAGGATAAATAGTATTTTCAAACTCTCTAAACTGTGCATTTTCTTTCCATTTCCCACCACCGATCCAATTTTCAACTTGCTTAGCTGTTTGTTTGGCGACCAGAATTTCCCCAAGGTCTTGACTTGATTGATTGCTCCTGCTCTCCACATGTTCATGGAGATAAATTTAGAATGTTTGAGAAACTAATTATGGGAGTGAGCAACAAACGACCACCGCATCGTGCCTTTAAGTTAAACAGCGATATGCTAGTGTATTATGTACAACTACCATACTAATATAGTAGGTGGAACTTCTTTTTTTGTATAAGTTGCTTGCTACCGTGAGAGTGGGTGAGTATTGCTTATTGGTAGAATACGCTTTAGAATGCAAATGCGCGTATCCATTTTCGCACAGTGGCACAACCCAATAATAACAACGTAATAATCATCATTTTGCTAACTGTTAAGCTTTTAAACGTACTAAAAATGGGTTTCACAAAAACGATATACGTACCCTGGCCTGTGTGACTGAAAAACAAGTTTGAATATATATAATACACGAAAGCCGACCTGTTTATAGCTGCTTTCATTAATGTCTGTTCCCAAAATGAAGACGAGGAGATAGATATACAAAGAAGAAAGTTGCTGCACACTTAATTTACAAAGTTTTAACATAATTTCACATACAGCAACAGCAACACAGAGAGAAAGAGAAAAGGAGAGAAAAAGTTTGCACTTATTCGCTTAAAGTGACATTTATAACACAACATGAGTGCAGCCAGCTAGAGCGGCTTTTTGGTAGTGCTCCGTAAGCTCGCTCGCTGTGGTACCTGTACCAACCAATTCAATCTTTTTGTTATTCTCCCCCCCCCCTTTTATAAATAACGTAACGGATCTGCTGTGGTAGTAAACAGTGTGAGAATTCGCAACATTAATTTAGTGATGATGAGAATAGCAAAGGGTTGTTTGGGTTTGCGTCCTTCTTTAACCAGTTTCTGGATGGTGGCGGTCTTAATTTTAGGTAAGTATATGGCTGCATAAATTATCTACATCTTTACATTCGACAGTCTAATACTTTCACAACTACCACCCATAAACTTAAGAGAGTAAACATATGTGGTTGTATTATGTAGTTGACTCCAACCAACTCCTGCATAGAATAAAAAAAATATAAATTCAGCTCGATTATAACTTTCTAATGTTTCGTTTTCCTGTTTTAATTTACCTACTTTTAGGAACAATACATGCCACTCCTTGCATTCATCTTGTTGGGACGGTGGCTAATAAAAATCTCTATACTGCTGCTAAGGAGGTTGTGAAACACGTTCTTTTGAATTTTTTACACGTTATATCCAATTTATTACAGGACCGACAATCGTTCCGTTACACACGGGTAAGGTTTACAGTTATTTAATTAAGACGAATTCATTAAGCTTGACTGGTTTGTTAGCTTACTTGGTTTGATGCCTTGGAGTACTGCCACAAGATCGGTATGAGCTTGGCCGTTCTTGAATCCGAGCGAGAAGTAATGGCTGTAGAGGACTACCTGCGGCGCTGTAAAGGTACATTAAAAATGGGTTCCCTCTAAGAATCCTGTTAATCATTAATTATAAATTAGAACTTTGACGAGAAAGTAGGTTGTCGGGTAATAAGATTGTGTGTGTCATCGGTTTTGTCTAGCTAAGCACCATGTTTGGCTTGCTGGGACAGATCTGTTTAAAGAGGGGACCTTTACTTGGATGAACACAGGAAAAGCGGTAGATACTGACAGTGTGGCAAGATGGCTTGATGGACAGCCGGATGGCGGGCTCCGCCAAAATTGTTTGTTGATTAATGGGTTGACATTGGAGTGGGAGGACCAGGCTTGCACATTCATTTATTGTAGACCACTCTGTCAGCTTATCTCCTGAAAATTTTACGACTTTTCGCAGAACCCCTGTTAATTTCTTTGCTGTCTGTCCGTACGTTCTGTCTAATTTCTATTTAGCTGTCCCTTTCTCAACCATTCATATCCCTGTCCTGAGGTTCTTTTCCCTTCCGCCAGGACATGTGGTGATGTTTTGCGTTTGCCGTTCTGATATATGACTTAGTAACGTTACCTCAGACTCAGACATCAGACGTCTCCTCCGGGTTTCTTTCTCCGGGTTTCGGGTTACAATGTCTTATCGCTGTACTGCAGCACTAAAAGTGCTGTATAAAACGACCCTGGCCTTGAAGCACAATAAATAATTGTAAACGATGTATAAATAATAGGTAGATATTTTTAAATAACAAAAATTCGTTATTGTAAACCAGCTCGCTTTTTCTCCCTACCTAATCTAATCTTAAATTGTCAGTCTGAAGGTCGCAAAAGGAATAATTCCACATAAATTGAGAAAAGATCAGCGATAAATTCGTTTAACGTATACTACTACCTATATTGGTACACATGTTGTCGAGCCACTTATTGAACTTTCTTCCGAGAAATAATACTGATCATCAATTTTACTGAAGTTACAGTTTTTCAGCAATATTATCCTTCAATAAAAAGAAATGTATTACCTATGTGTCACACAAGCTAGCGTACTTTTGGAACATTTATAAATCTATTTCAAATCGTGTCGTTCATTTCACTTGAAATGGCTATATATTTCTTGTAGTCACAAATAAGACATCCAATTTACATATGTACCCTGGTTAACAATCACGTTGGTCAGAGAAGTGCGAGCAGAGAAGCAAGCAGTGACATAAAAAGAAATCGGTTTGGTGAAACAACGGATCGCATGCTAATCCTTTGAACAGAAAAACTCACTACGAACGAAACAGATAAACCAAGCCAAACACCACCAAGTTTTACAAAAAAAGACGTGCGCAGTAATAGGTATTGGGCGGAGCAGACTGTTTCTTTTTTGTAAGAAAAATGAACAACAAAATAAATACAATACTGGTTTCTGTTTATCCAAAATCTACAATTAAATTCCCACGCACACATTGTAGACAACTGTTCAAATTGAATTTCAAAAAAGGAGAAAAGAATGTTTTTACAAACTGATCAGTGTCTGGTTGTATGTGGCCATTTTGTCCGTTATTACACCGTCAGTTGATGGTAATGATGTGGTACTCATGACGTGGTCATCGTGTACAATTTTGTACCCCAAGAAAGATATAGGGGAAGCTCTCTGCACTGCTTTCCCCGCATCCCATCTTGACTGCACAATAGAATCAGCAATGAAACCACTGTGGCGTGATGATGAAATGCCATTATGGCGTTAAGTGAGTAGGGTTTTCGTGGGAGAAAAGAGAAACAGTAAAAAATAACAAAAAAAGGTCTCTGCGACGGGAGGTAAGGGTATATACGTACCTTTTTTCCTTGTGTCACAAAATCGGTAGCCAACAGCGTCACTGAAGCAAGAACGCAGAAGAAGCTGAAGCAACAATAACAAGTTTTCATAAATCTTGCCGAGCGTTGTCGATATAGTTGTTATATAGGTATAGGTATAGTCGTTAGAGCAGAACACCACCAGCAGAAAAAGGTTGTTTCAAAAAGACTCACAAAAAAAGTGAACACATACACACAGTGTCTACAAAAGCACAAGCACGCCCTTCCACAACGTATTTTCACCTCCAAAACATTATTATCGCTAGTCTACTGCTGCATGTGAGCTTGGTATGTAGCAAGTACCAACCAAACTCCTGTATGCGATCATCTTAATGGCGATAGGCGAAATTGCAATCCAATTCAAACACAAACCAATCTCTTTTTCCAATGACTGACTGCTCCCTGTTTCTTATAAGCATTAATACACGTTATAAACTATGTATAACATTATAAACGGCAAATTGTTGCGGTGGGGGCCTTTCCTCTAAAAATTTCATCCTTCGTTGTACTTTGTATTCACCCATCGTTCTCTACTGCACTGGCACTTTAAAAACAAAATTTACATGTCATAATATCAGCCTAGTCTAGTAGGCAGGCAATAAATTTTCCTTTAGGACTAGATACATGATGATAACATGATGTGTTCGTATGATCTACCTTAAAATTCAGTACTGTGCTGCTGACAATGAGTTTAGTATAAAAGAATACCGTTGAAATGACAAACCCTCGTCGTAAAAATTTGAAGGTGGCGGCAGGTTGACATGCAGTTGTACATTATTATTTTTCCATCTTACAAACACCATTTTATAAACATCCTGTGCGAGTTCGGTTGATGGATTAAACTTTTACATCTTTTTCCTCAAAATGGTGACAGCATAACTGAGGAAATACTGGTAAGTTGTGCATTCCTTTTCTAAATCATCCAACTTCAATATACATCGTCGTAATTCTCGTTGTCGCGCATTCATTTCAAAGTTGTCACAAGTTTATCCTCAATACTCAGCAAATGACATGTCGGTCGGCAATGACAGAAATGTTGAATGCTATAGGAAAAGCCAAACAAATGTTATTGAAATTTCTACGAGCTACTATAACTAGAAGGTACTATATACCTGAGCAAAATTTAGGTTAGGTAAATGTTATTATAGTGCAGTGTGATGAAGAAGCTAGCACAAGCCCCAGTTTTAGCGTTGTCGCTTAAATGATTAAACCGATTTCTGTGGTAAAGAAAGCTCTTTACGGAGGACTTGGCAGAAGACTGGGCAAACACCAAGTTTGGTCTGTGAACTGGAGAGGAAGTCGGCAAGGATTGGAAACTGTCAAAGATATATGCATTAACCCAGCTTTTTGTACGTAGATATGTATATACCAATATAGGCATTCTAACAGAAAGTTACCTCGGTACAAAAAGGATCACTTGAACAAAATGATGGTCTCTGCTCCGTTATGGCAGTAAACGAATAGACTGACAAGCCTTACAGGGATTCCTCTTTCCTGTGTTGTTTTTTTTTTCAGTGCACGTTCAGAATTCACACAACGACTCGTTTCTTCTCTTCCAACAGTTATAGGACTCTTGTCTGTTTTTATGAATAAAGAGAAAAAAGTGCTCTTTTCTAGCAACAAGGTTCAGCCTTATCTAATACATTAGTTTACTTTGCTTGACTTTGCCTCGAGCTTATTTTTGTAAGGAAACTAATGCAGCAATGAGGCAAACGGAGGACGATTGGATTTTGTTGGTTTGTTGATCGTAATAGCCATAAAGAAAATAAACATAAAGTTTTTCTAGTGATTCTGCCATGTCTTTTAAAAAGTTTCTTCTAATAGCTTTCCATGCTTGACTAACAGGAAGAAATTGACAGTGTACTGACTGGCTCCGAGTTAGGGAAGCTGAAACTGATGTTGATTCCCTAACACCCAACGTAAAAAGTCTGACATTTCTTCCGAGAAGACAAGTATGTTTGTCGACGAACACTAGTATATCTATCTAGTTATTAATAATATGCTCACTTGCCAAGAAGCCTAACTTACCAAGAGGTACATTTACGGATGAATTGAGGAAAATGATTTTACCGTTACATGCTCGTAATATCGTAAATGCTCAAAGCAATTTCATTTTTTTTAAAATAAAGACGGAGAATGTTCATGTAAAACGTTTGTATTACCACCGTAAGGGAAATAATAATTAATGGAAAATGTAGTTAGTAAAAGTAACATAATTTATTTGGTAATTCGCAATTTCCTCATGGATTCGTGCTCTGTAGACTGTAGTATTTAAATGGAGGTGCAATTTATCATATACGTTCACAATGTCATCTGTATTTTGAATTTTTATATTACAGACACTTAATAACTTGTACTGTAAGGTTATTCTTGTAAGGTTTTGTAAAAATGAAAATACTGAGCTGGTTCTTACCAAGGTTTTTATTATATAAATACAGCACCATGATACCAATATTATCAATAGTATTGGTATCATGGTGCTGTATTTATATAATAAAAACCTTGGTTCTTACCATCTTATCAATAGTGTTGACATAATTATCATATATACAATTCTATAGTGTCCTGTGTTAAAGCACTGACGCATAGCTGGGCAAGCCTCGGGTAGGCTTATAATCACCGGCCACCAACATTGATCAGACCACCGGCGACGGCGGCAACCGACAAAGTTTAAAGTTTCATGCTACCGGTTGTTTCAGGACATCAGACTGATGATCAGATTATAAATTGGATGAAATTAGACAGAGAGAATTATAAACGGGAGCAAACTTTGATTTTTTGGAGAGAACCTTGGAGGGAACAATCTAGACAATATGCACTCATTTTTTTCTGCCTGCATCTCGGGCTACCTACAATTTTAGCCCAGCCATGTATTCCTTGTCTGCTTTCCGATACGACATGGCGTAAGTTGTAAACGTTGGAATTTTTCCAGAAATTCGTGTTCTATCCGTATTATCGTGTCCAAGGGAATATTAGACGATTGTAATTTTTATGTACCAAGTTTTAAACTAAGAAAGAAAATTGTTAGTATCATGGTACCTATAGCACCTATGGTAATAGCCGTATAAAAAACTATAGAAACAAGACTTATCCGTGCTAATCATTCAAAGTAGAGCGAGACAATTTGGTTACCGTTACTATAGCCTATAGTCCCCGAAATCCAAAAT
>JAHZNB010000021.1:0-10817 GCA_027744295.1 Callyntrura guangdongensis | reverse complement strand
TGCGCATAAAAAGTAGGCACGAACGGAGTGGATGTTGTCGAAAATAAGTAGGCATAACACGCTTCTAGGTATGATGTAAGTTGCACCAAAGTGTAAGTTCTTTCACCCTGCACAGTATAGCTTAATTTCACCGTCCAGAGAGAGAGAGAGAGAGAGAGAGAGAGAGAGAGAGAGAGAGACGACGATTTCTATGAATTATTGAAATTTTCATTTTTCGTCCACATTTTGAGAATCTCATTACAGGGCAAGCACGTGAGTGTGTTTGCTCGTAAATAGCAACCCCTACGAAAATTGGACCGCTATTATTTAAATTCTATCCCTGCAATTGATTCTCAGAACAACATTATGTTCCTTTATTGTTCTTGGGATGGCAGCAACTTGCTTCTAATTTGAATAACTTCCATAAAATCATGACAATTCAATCCCGATCATCATCCAGATAGCAATAATCAAAGAGGTGGATGCAAAAGAAAAACAAGCTACAAATTTTACAATATGTATGAATGTACATCATTATGGTGCGGTACACGCATCCACACAAGAGATGACACACAGAGAGAGAGATAGTACAAACGATTGAAGGGAAAGGCAAAGGAGGAAACGAGGTAATAAATTTTATTCATTCATCATATCATCGTTTTTATCTCTCTTTTCTCTGTACTTGTACTGATTTTCTGCGTACTTGGTATGGAAGAAAGGGGAGCGGATGCATTACGAGACGGTTTGAGGATCATTGGCATTATGCAATGTAGCCGAAGGAGCAGCCAAGAATTTTGATGAGTCCCTCATGTTTACACATGTAATAAATTATTCAGAGAGAGAGAGAGAGAATCGAGGAAGAGGAAGCGGCGACACGAGTTGGGAAATAAGCATTGTGGTTCTCGCTTGGATGCCTAACAAAACGGCATATTATAGGACTACCAACCAACACAATAATACCCTTTCTGTTTTCCTCTTTTTCCCGTCTGTTACGCTTTCTCTTTTCAAAATTCTACGCTGGTGGATGGGTGCTGGTGATGATCCTGTTGATGGGATCCAAGGCTTAATATTATGCCCTCTCTGTTTCTCCCACTCTCAAGCTGATCTTTTTCAAACATCTTGGTTCTCATTCATGAATAAATTGCATGCGTACCATCTCCACAACGACACAAGATTATACTCTGAGTTAGGCCGCTTATAGCATGTACATACAAGTTTAAGTACGCAGTTTACTACACACATACAAGGTAGCTGCCACATTTATACGCCTTGAGTCAAGTTTCCGGGGAGTTTTTTTTTTTCGTTAGAAGAATAGGGAAAACAGCAACAGCATTCATGCATAATCAAAGCGCAAGAGAAATAGTGGTTGTATCATCAAGTATTTAGGTGAGATGGTGTCAAGAATACAAAGACGTCATCAGGAGCACTTTTCTAAGCAGTTAGACTATGTGTGCCGGGTTTATTGTAATATGAAAGTAAAGCAATCACTGGCTTTCCCCAGTGTTTTCCCTGTAGCCAAATGAGGATTGCTTAGTGGAATTAGACTATAAGGTGGCCAAAATGTCAAAATTTTCTCTTGATCATTTACAATTTACACACATCTTCGTCGTCATCGTCCTTCTCTTTCCTTTCTAAGTTGCTATCTCTACGTTGAGTACTGCGCATAGTGTAGGAATGTACACACGAGTATCCATATTCTGAGAAAAACATGGTAATATCGTCGTTCAACGTTAAACACGTCACATGTGGTTGATTTTAAAAAAGGAAGAAGAAGAAAAAAACAATCTTATTAACATTGCCAAGAATCATGTAGAGAAAGCTTTCTTGTCATATGTAATAAGAATATGGTAATGAGAAGAAACTAGATGTATAATATGGATTGTATAGAATTTTTACGACACCCAACGAACCATAAACGATTTATCTTGAGTGCTCAGTATACTTTTTCGGGGCTGATATAATGTCCCCTTTTCCTTTTCTACACACACACATCATCATGAAACTAAAAAGCTCGTTGTCTCATTTTTTGAGTTTTTTTTGGCTTAAAACGTGACTATTTGTGCCTACAAAGGGCATATTATGTAATGCTACAAAAAAATGACTGCTCGTCAAGCGTCCTCTCATTTACTTACTCAAATATACAGCAGCAGAAGTAGTAGGAGCAAAAAATAGTACATAGATTTTACTTTCATGATAGTAATCTTTCTTTTGGCATGCTTTTACTGCTGCTGCGTAAGAGACGACAACTACCGCATTTTGAGTGTCAACCAAGCAAAAATACATCAACAAAAAATCATGGTGGTACGCATGTAAACCGATAAACGCCCACTCGCAAACCTTGCTACTTGTTATTACTATCTATATAAACAAGTACTGTTAGAATTTACAGAATTCGTGGTGTGTAGGTGTAATTGATCAGATTACTGTTTTATTATCCTGGTCAGTTCTGAAGTTGGTTGTAATTACATATATACGTGATACAAAATGACGTCATTTTTTTATTATGCTGGTATCATTATCATACAAACGACAATGGCATCTCGAAAGAAAATCGTGTGGACCAATAGAATTTTTCTAGCCTGTGTAAAATGAACGTGACATGATGTGTTTTTGTGAATGAAACAATAAATATGGGTAACAGTGATGATAATTCAGTATGTTTTAAAAACGGTGTAACCTGAGTAATAAGCAAAAGTAATAATCTTTTATACGGCTTGTATTGCACAGTCTTGTTTTGGTATGCAAATTTACTTGTTGTCAAACTACTGTGACCATACAGAACATTCTCTTTCATCTACAAGCCCTAGTCAACCACACTGTGTGTATAGTAGGTTGAGGATATAGATCGTCAGGCGTGAATCGCTTAGAAAGGAGGAGCACAGCATAATATTTATTATTATGTATGCATGGAAGAGTAAGGAAGGAACATTAAAGCAAGTAACAAGATTAGCTCCGCACTCTGCTTTCACTTATTGTTCTTTTTACATCCAAAAGAGAGAACTTCGTTTAACATTTTCATTAGGGTTGTGTAATCGTGGTAATTAGAGGTACATCAGCGTTTCCTTTTCCACTTTTATCTTCACCCAGCACCATGCGCAATTAATGTTTTCTTGCTTGGGAATCTACTCAAGGCTGAGTAAGGATGATGAATAGAATCAGAGTGAAATCTAAAACAGTATCACATGCAATTAGTTGAGAGTTACTTTGTCAGACTTGGAAAGACAAGAAAAAAAACTTTCCATTAAATTTCACTCGACACAAGAGTCAGCTTGAACAATTGGGCACTAACGTATTGTATAGTTTGGAATCTGGAATATTTGTTGCATATAATCTGTCCTTTAAAATTATGATATTTGTAGTTAATTGGACGAACGGACAAAACATCGTAAATATAATCATAAGTAGACATTGTTTCATGAGAATTACTTTACAAGAACAATATATTACACATTCCGTTGACAGTACCGAAAATGCTGTGTGGCATTCATTTTTTTTCCCTGTCATGCAGTGGGCTAGTACAATATAAAAATCACCGCGGAAAACGAATCCTTCCTAAAAGTCTTTTAAAACTATTTAGCCTTTTTTTGGCTGGCATTTAAAGCTCTTTATTATTGCAACTATATAGAAGTCTTAGTATTTACAGCCCAATGGGTGGATTCTGCTTCTGCACATGTCAGCAAAACAGAGAGTAAAGCACGTACTTTTTTCCTTTATGAATCCACAGTCCTCTGCTGCTACATACATTATCTTGTGTAATGTGAGAGGCGTGGGAGACGATTTACCCAGAGAGAGAGAGAGCATAGTCGTCTCTAGGTATGTATATCCTGGTAAGTATTGCTTGAGAACTGAGGATTGCATGATGATGGCCATGTTGATGATGATGATTATGTGACTGGAAGAAGCAATCACAGGCTCCACATTTAATCAGCGAGCTATTTGCTTTTGTTCCATTTTCCTTGCCTTTTTTTATCCCTTCCTTTCTACAGGCTCCATACTCTACTGAAATTCTCTTGTATCAACCACTCTACTCCTACCCCCACCACCACTACTAACTGCACTTCATCTTCTTGATTCGCCAACAAAACACACAACTACCATCACCGCCGCTATTACTATTGCCGCTGATGCTGATGCGTTAGTGGAAGTGGATGATGGTGATCTAGGTACTCTCAGCTTTGTTTCTTCGTATTCATCTTGATGGCGGCAGGGAAAATGTCATGTTTCTCCTGTTAGACTTACTACAACATATATACCCGCCAAAGTTTACTCTTCAGCTCATCCAAGGAAAAGAGACATGATGCTAGCACAAAACTAACTGGTAAAAGGAGAATTGTCAGCAGAAAAAAAATACGAAAAGAATGTAGCCAAAAAAATGTTACTTCTATTATTATATGTACAATGATACGATATTAAGATGATACGAGGTTGATCATCATCATCTTCTTTCATGGTTGTCGTTTGTCGTCTTGCTCTTTTGCTTTGCACACAGTCACTGTGCAGTAGTAGAGCAGTGAGTCTTTCTCTTTGAGAGTCCCAGTCATAATATCATAGTCTCAAGATAATGATGGGGAAACTAACTCGATGACGATCCAAATCATATAAATTGTACGAGAAACGAACAACGTCTGTGTAGGAAGGGATAAACCCTGTCACAAAATGGGAAGGACACATTAAATGTACTTTGAGTGTGGTAAAATGACTGCGTCCAGGGGTTCTATAGGCTGATTGCTACTGCTAAGCTCTATTAATAGATCCTCTGACAATATTTTTCACTAAGAATTTCATTATTATGGTAGTATAGCAGCGTTCCCAGAGATAAATGTGAGTACCAAGGCCCGGATACTGGTGGTGGCGGAGGAGTAAATAGAAAAGAAAAGTCGGAAAAACCATCCAAATGATATATTTGTGAAGAGAGAGAGAGAGGGATATTTATTTTAGTGTGGTTGCTTGCTTTCTTGCTCGTTTCTACAGAGTCAGATGATACCAAATTTTTGTTGTACATTCTAATGCTGCTTCTGTTGATGATGATGACTGCCATTTGCCCACGAGATGAGTCAAGAGAGTGGAGCAGCAGAGAGAAAAGTGAAAAGAAACGGAGAAAATGTCTTGGGCAATAATAATAAGAGAGAAAATTTTCTTCAAGAAGGAGATGTAGAAAGAGAGGGAGATAAAGACGATGGTCGAGCTTTACAGAAAAGTTTCTTCTTTTGTGTTTTATTTAATGTATACTGCGCTGCGACTGCGACAAAGTCGACCAGGCGACTATTATCTGATAACTGGATGATGCTCTCTTTCTGATGATAATAGGCACTTACGGATATATTATTAAGTAACTCACTCAGCTAAATGGTCCCTATATCCGTGTAATTGGCTCGGCATACACCAGAGAAGAAAGTTTCCTTTTTGTGCTGCACAGCCACCACCGTCAAAAGAAACCATCACCACGAAAGTAATAAGCTAATAAGCTGTGTCTGTCTTCGGGTGTGTTGCTCTAACAAAAGCATTTTCATTGAGCTCATACAGCCGTACATGTATACACATGATTTTAACTCTGAAGTATTATGTCACAATCAATTGTCTGTTTGTCCAAAATTATTAGCACTTTGTTACAAAACAGGAATTTTTAGATGGTTATTCGAGAATTTCTCTGTGAAACTTTTAAAAAAGTAGCTAAAGTCACTAAACAAAATTTCATTTGATATTGAGACTAAAATATATGACATAGCAAATCATTGATTACTTTCCCCGTTTGCATTTTGTTATCTCTGCATTTTAATAAATCATAACTGGCTACAAGATGTTGTACAGTAATTGTTTAGATTTAGCATTTTTACAAAATTTCGATTTGCATAACTATTTTATACATCGAATTCATTCGAAAATAATTCTGGCGCTACTTTTATACATCGCACACGAAATGAGTAGATATTACATATTTTTCCGTACAAGCTAGTTCCCCCGTTCTGGTAGACAAATGCCTGTACATAGCAAACGTAAATAGGCATGGAAGCGACTCCTGATGACTTTTATCCATTTGATTTCTCCACCACGGCCATTTATACCACGACTACTACTACTAATGTCAGTTTTTCTCTTAGTTTTCTCCATCTTTGTTTTCTGTTATTATCTTTCCCAACATTCCCTCTTGGTTGGAGGAGAAAAGCAGTATATATTTATAAGAGGTTGTATCTTTTAGATTTTCCGCTTTGCCCATTATCCCTTTCCCATTCTTTTATCCCAACTAACTACATATTAGACACATAAACCCGCACACCCGCATAGAAAAAGGTTCCTTTTCTTCGTCGTCCCCCTGATTCCTCATCAGTAAATCTAATTAAGTTCCAACGGATATGTTTTCAGACCATTCTTGACTCGTAAGATTTGTCTTGTTGAGTCCGTAGTGGTGGTAGTCTCGTTGTCCTCGTCGTTTGCTGTATAAGTGATCCGTGTTTAATTTTGATTAGTTCTCTTCCCTTTTTTTCCTTAGTGTTCACACTACTATCATTGCATCTCTCTTTCTTTATTTCCTCCCGATTACGTGCCGTTCTTTTCTATTCTAGACTCTGTCATTCCTACCACTACTTATCACCGTTGTCGTCTCATGAGTTATACGCTTTTTTCTCCCACTTTCCCCACTCAAATAATAACAATATAGGGAAGATAACGTATTAATACTAAAACAGGACGTTTATAACATGAATTAAGAATGCCGTCTTACATAAATACTTCACTTTTGGCTGTGCCCGTATCTCCCTGATTTTTCCTGACCAAGTCATGTGAGTGAAAACCGATTTAGCTGACTAAGTGCTAATAATACAAGTCATCTTCCTCTACCTATCGGTTTATCGACGATGAAAGATTGGATGCGAGTACTGAGTACTGATCTTTTATATGAAACTATTTTTTAGCTACAACTTTCCAAAAAAAACTTTTTTTCTCTGATTTTATTTTTCGCTCTAACAAACTCTAATGTAGTAGGTTAGGTTAGAGGCATTTGGGGCATTATGGGACACACGTAGTTTATGCTATTATTCAAAGCAATACTATCTGTAGAGTGCAGAGTGGTGTTGGTACAGAGAAGTATAAAACGGAGTAATTATTTTTGAACACTTTCAAGTACAAAGTACTTTCCTATGTAATTTGGACTTTTCCGCATGAAACTCAGCAGCGCCAACGACAACTTTTACGAACGCTTCAAAATGAAGTTTAAAACTTGCAGTTGTAGTAGCAGTGGGAGAAATAAAACTGACAAAAAATTTCCAAGTAAAAGGTGAAATCTAAAATAATAGTAGATAAGGGCATTAATTGGATTTGAGGCAATCAAAAAGTTGTGAATCGATCGTTTCCTTCCCAATTTTTTCCCTATTTAAATAAATGATCATCAAACACAGTCATTTGAGTGTTAAAAGAATGAATAAAATTACATGAAACTTTTTTTCCCATCCCTGTGAGGTTATAAAGGTTATCAGTTTTATTTTGTGGAATCCTTCTTTTTCTAGAAATTCGAAAAATTCATTTCTCCTTGTGGTACGACCATACGACCATTACAATGATGATGCATGCTACTAATGACCTTCCTTGCATTAAAAACTTTTAAAAGTCATCACCATCATGGTCCTAATCTTCCTCATCATCAACATCATCATCTTTCGTCTTTTAATCCTAATCATCCAGAAAGGTTTTGCATTGAATACAAAGGAAATCTTTGTGTAATTCCGTCGTACACTCTTGAATTGCCACCCTGACCATTTACTATACTACACATACTTATACTTATCCACCTTTATAGTTTACGCCAACACATACATACATATAAAGTTGCGAGGGGAAATTTTGGTTTTTCAAGAGAGAGAGAGAGAGAGAGAGAGAGAGCTCTCCATGAACCAATCATTTTGACAAAGTGTTGGCCAAATTGCTCTTTTCTTCGCCGTCTCTACGCCGCCGCTACTGCTACGCCGGGATACACTTTTGGGTTTTGAGGAAAACGTGGCAACTCCAACCATTATCATCCAACTTACACACAATTCATTATGTTATTCTCATGCTAATTTAATCAAGAATGAAAGTCTCTCGACAACAATTTCCACCGTATTTCCAGCCACTCAGCACCACCACCACAGTATAGTAAAAGTGAGTGGCACTAGTAATAATAAGTACTAGTGCTTACACTACTCCCACCAAGCACCACCACCACTCCACTTGTTCTTTCCACTAGATCAACGCAAAGCCGGAAAATCTTTTTCTCTCTCCACATTTTAGATACCCTCTTTCACTAAAATGCTCCACACACACATACATCCTCTCCCTCACATACAGTTAGTTACTATAAAGTCAGTCTTTCACAAAATCCCGTGTGTTTCGGCTCATCATTATAAGTAACAAGAAATATATGCTTTATTACAGTAGCACCCAAGCCATAACGACCATAACCGCCGTTTGCTGAGTATATGAATTACTTATTGAACTTATACTTTCATTTTACGTACATTTATTTCTGATTATCTTTTGCTTATTTCTAAAAATGTCGAGTACTGTCATTCTTCAAACTCATTATGACGATGTTGATCACATTGTGTCGTCGTCGTCGTCAGGATGCTAGTTAAACGCCAACCACGCATGTGAATTACATTTCCATTACCTATATTAATATCATTACCATTTCAGGGTGAGTAAAGAAAGTAGAGTTGAGAGAAAACAGAAGCAACCGTAAATTTGCTTATGCCGCTGGTGATGTAAATGTTAGTAGGAAAAATTTGTTTACGTATGTGTGCGTATAAATAAATATAAACAAGTGGACAAATTAGAGCGGAAAACGAGATGTAAAATTCTTTCTACAGTGATAACAACTCTGTCATTCAGAGTACGGCGACAGCGTAAAAGCAGAAACACCCGAGGTGGAGTTGGAGATGAAAAATAAGTTAAATGAAAAGAGTAGTAGCGACCCAAATATTCCAATTCCTTGCAGTGACAATTACTAATTACGGGACAGTTGTGTGTGCTGTACCTATTAACTTTGGGGAAGCAAGCCTTTTTCAGGCAGGGAGGGAAGTTCAAGAGAGAAAAATACAATCATAAATGAAGAGACAACAGACAAAACCACATTAATATTTTACCACGCTAACTGGTAAGGTAAGCATAAATGTTGTTGGGCGATATTTAGTAAACTGGAATCTATGCTGCTAATGCTACTGATGAGATAATCAAAAAAGTTTGTTGTTTTTATTTTCAGTTTCTATACTTTTCTGCATGCCTATTATGTTGTCAGTATACTCATTTTTATTCAGGAATAGCACAGCAATGCGGCGACAAACACCCAACCAAAGAGTGTCACAGTTTCTCCTCCCATTCCCTGTTCGTCTATGTTTATATTTGTGTACACTTTCTCGTTCACACGGTGTTTGATGACGTGAAGAGGCTGATGAATGATAACGACTCTCTTTCTCTCTCTCTCTCTTTGCCTGTTGTTATATTTTTGCCAGAAGCAAACATTACCACCCCAAACCGCGTACACGGTAGAATGGACATTAAAAAAGTTCCTTTCCCAATTCTCATACCAGCAGGAGTTATTTATTTAACATTATTACTACAAACATCGGTCGGTATGGTTTTTCTCTACCTCGACTAAAACATCATAACAACAGCTTGCAATCATCCAACAACAGAAGTGTCACGGTGTTGCATTATATTATGAGTCAGTTACATCTTAAAATTGTCGTTGTCAGGAGGCATAATCGAGAATATAATACATAATATATGTACATCTTGATTAATAAAGACTATATTACTACAAACATCGGTCGGTATGGTTTTTCTCTACCTCGACTAAAACATCATAACAACAGCTTGCAATCATCCAACAACAGAAGTGTCACGGTGTTACATTATATTATGAGACAGTTACATCTTAATATTGTCGTTGTCAGGAGGCATAATCGAGAATATAATACATAATATGTATATGTACATCTTGATTAATAAAGACTAGAGAAGTTTCGACAAAATGTGCGATGGTTTATGATAAACAACATTGTGTAAACAATCCTCCAGTTAATTGGACTGGTAGGTGTCTAAAGACCAGCGACATTATTGTTAATTTCACATGACCTGCAACTCCAGAATTATTGCTGGTTAAGGCTACTGTACTAGGAAGGATGGTTATGTCCGTTTACATGGACATGTAAAGTTTATTTGTTCAATATAACAAGAAAATTTCTTTTTGTAAACAAACTAACTTTATATTAAGTACAAATAGTACGCACACAGGAGCCACATCACACAAGTTCTACGAAAAAACAGAGGTTGAATATTTATTTTGTTTCCCAACAGCTTATTAAAACAGGTAAACAACATATTTTAGCTATATAAAATGTACCATTAATTTGCTGAACTAATTTAATATGTTGTCGTTGAGTATACAAATGTATGAAACTTGTTTTCTCAATCCTCCTTCCTCCTGGAATTTACGTACTCAAATCCCATTGTCGCCTCGTATGTATTTTGCCAATTTGTTTGTCATTTGCCACATATATACATACGTTCTCGAACAGGAAAATATTGAGACAATCGTTATGGTTATACAACGTGTGCCATTGTCAGACCCTATCGGGTCTGAAAATGTCCTTTTGGGCCGTTCTATTTGGCTAACATAGTTTTGTGGTTTCGGAACTCATTGATAGCCGAATTCATTAAAAAACGATTCCTCGTGACTACAACTGAAAGCTGAACGATCTGAAAATCATTATGACCCAACACCTTGGTTAATATATAGTATGTAGATTCAGAACCCTTGTGAATATTAGCAAATATCATCAAGAAAATTGAGGTACAAATTAAAATTA
>JAHZNB010000020.1:0-10090 GCA_027744295.1 Callyntrura guangdongensis | reverse complement strand
GGTTTTAAATATAATTTAATTTATAAATACATATACACATACAATTATCTGAACGAAATTGAAGACCTACTGGTCCTCGTGAGGATTTTATCAAGTTGTTGAAATAAGGAACTAACTGGTCACTTTGAAGACTATAAACTACAGTGGCAGTGAGATCGTTTACAAAACAGGAAATTGGAAACAAATTAAGAATAAGTGTTATCACCCTGCCGTTGCCCAAGTTCCTCAACATTTGAATAACTTGAACACCCATGAGAGCAATATGAAGACAACAGCAGAAACGGTGAATCTTGACAAATGTACAGGGCCAGAGTGTATTTTCGAATTTCCTTTCTTTCTTGTTCCATTGGATTGTGATGCCGTGAAAAAAGGACGCGGGTTTCAAAAATATTAAGAGGGCGTGTAAGGTTTCAGAATCTTGGTTTCCTGGCTTTATCATATTTCTGCTGTTTGGAGAATTCTCAATTGATGGATAATAGTAGGAGGTTATGGTAACGCAAACGCTTGTACAGAAGCACTGAAAAAGAAGTCAATGACACAGCATTTAGAACAGTAAATCTATTCCTTCGTGTAATCTCATTTTCTCATATTTCGTTGAAATGATCAGTATATTTGATAAATTATTTGTTTTGTCCAAAATTTTCATTACACAGTCATATCTGATAAAAGACCTTTCCGTATGTTTTTCCATTTCTGAAACTACTAATTAACGTGAATAATAATTAGTTTATTGCCTGAACTAATGTACAACTAGTTGTAGTCTGTTTTACTCGGTTGATAAACATTAAACACGTTTGTACAAAATTTATGATTTTAAATATTTTGTAAGTGTTGACGTCAGTGTCCCTTTCGAATCAAAAGTATCTGTTGGGCATTGAGGTAAATGAGAAGCACTCTACCTATAAGCTATATTGGAATTTACTGTTCTCATACCTCGACCAGTTTACCCAGATTCTATCTACTCGCTCCACTACTACGGCTAGTGGGGTTTGGAGTATGACATTGTGAGGATATTCTTATGGCCCACAATTTTTATCCAATCGCTTTTAGTAAACAATTTAAAAAAGTGGCATTCCTCCAGCTATATTATCCGTACTATTATTTACTAGCCATCGTCAAATATAAACGTAATAATAATACTATTGATATACTCATGTTTGTTTTATTGATGACACATAATAATCTTAAACAAATAAATACATTTCAACCAATTTAACTTTTAATTTAATTTTAAATAAAGTTCATCAATCCTGTACTAATTAAACTCTTGGCAACCTTTGACAAGATTTAGTTCCAAGGTTATCATTTATGCGCCTTTTTCATACAGCTGGAACATTTTACTAAATAACTTACCAGTAACACAAATATTTATAACGATATTTTTCATGCTGTGCATGTTCACTGAATAAGTTAAAAAATGACTGCTAGCTTGCTCTCCAATTTTTTTGCGCCATCTGACATCTGGATTCATTTCCCACTTCACAGACATAATTAATAGATCAGCACATTTCTGAAGTTTGTATTCGTTCAATGTAGACTTGACTCAACGTTATCTCTAACTTTCAGAAGAAACGCATGAGAACGTAAAACGTAATGCCTAAACTTACAATTACTAAATATTCATCCCCAGTACAAACTTTCAAACTTTTATACCAAGATGCGCTTTGCGCTATGCATCTGTAATTGAGAACTTTTTGAATTTGTCATCCTCACCAAGTAATTATGCAACTTTGCAAACTTGTACTATTGCTGCAATCAAAATTATTCAATTAGTACACACACAGTTACATGCATATGATATGCACTTATCACAAGAAAGATAGTTGTATGTTGTTTTTAACATGTCATCTTTTCTGGAGAACAGTTAATTGAGTAATTCAAGCCATTTGTGACTGTAATGAAGAAATTAACGTCAAAAATGTACCTGTTTAAGTTAGCAGCTAGCTAGTTGGTCGATTTTTGTTTAGGTACATTCAGAAACAGGTTGTAGATACAAAAACTAATATAAGAATTAAAACTAATTAGGAAGCTGCTAATGAACGCACAATCAGTTGAATGGTTGCCTTTAATACAGTTTTCCCAGAATATAATTAACAAACACGTAAAGGCTGTCATTAGAAATGTAACAATTTTAATTACAAAGGTCGCCCACAGTATTGGTTCATCTGTACGTGAGGTAGTATCAGTACCCAACAAACCATCAGTCCGTTGAAACACCATCGAAACGACATAGTTAAAAAAACGTGGCCTAACCGTCGAATCTGCACCCAACCTTTGCATTTAAACCATATGGAAATTTCCATATCGCAACTCCCAACCTTCGCATTTAAACCATATGGAAATTTCCATATCGCAATTATGTTGAAAAAACGACACAATCGAAATAACATCGAAAAGTCAATACCATAACGACGACAGTGTAACGTCAATTTTGATGCATTACCAATATGGTTTCGATATCGAATTTTACGAGTATTAGGAAAATATATATCGCAATGTACTACGTGTAATATATATTGTTTCGATGCCATTATAGGCCAATCATGAAAGTATACTTAAATGCTAAATTGAAATGCAATAATCAGATTATACTTTAATTTATTTATACAAACAATGATAAAGTTTAACAATCACATTAAAAGTAACATATAAAATGACACTATTAACTATTTGCTACACAGTGGAATAATTAGTTGACGTTCCTTATACGGAATAGCAACGCATTTTTTTAACAACATCTCAACTCTAATTATGGTAATATCATCGGATAAACCATCTACAAAGAAAATACCAAGTTTACTACTTGTTATAGTGTACCATTCAACATCAGATCATTTTTTAAAATATTTAACAGAACAAACATTTTCGTTTATAACACGGTCAACAAGCATGCATACCAAAAAATCTTGGGTAATGTAATAATTATCTTTATCGCAATTACACTTAATACCAAACGGGTCTTGTTTCTGTACAGTAGAAAAAACATTAGTATCCCTCTCATAAATTCGGTTTACTGCCTGTATTAAAAAATTACTATGCGACTTTATTAAACGTTTAAGTTGACTCATGTAATTTTCAAAATGTTTCTGTAAAGTAGAAAAAACATTAGTATCCCTCTCATAAATTCGGTTTACTGCCTGTATTAAAAAATTACTATGCGACTTTATTAAACGTTTAAGTTGACTCATGTAATTTTCAAAAGGAAAAGCACAAAATTTATCAAGTGTTCCATGTATCATTGCATCTCTATGTAAATGTGATAACATGTGAACATTGTATACGCAGTTATCTTTGGAATAGTGGTTACAAAAATCTGTAACGAATTCGTTTAATAATAAACCAGCCGTATTAATCCACTCATGTTTACTACAACATGACATAATGTAAATTGCAGTATGAAATAGCATGAAATGGTTGAATTTAGCTTCGTCTAATATTCCTTTCACAGCTACAGGTCCATAATAAACAAGAAACATTCGAAACTCTGTAGCTTTCCAATGACGCAAATCATCAATTTTTCTAGGTTTCCGATTAAAATCTCTGGGAATCTTTGTGACATAAGATTCCAGACGCTTACTTAATTTTTCTAACCGTTTAGGTGGCAGTTTATATGGAACAACTTCCTTCCAAAGCAACAACATTTTTTTCATCACACCTAAACAACATAAGTGCATAAAGTCTAACGGAATGTGAGAAATCATCCCGATCTGTAGTTGCGTTAAAGGGCTAATCCCGTCATGATGGTTAATATATTCCTGATTATAAAAGGAGTTATCTGTGTAAATATCTGCCTCAATATGAGTATGTGACACGTCGTCGCCATTTTCCTTTCCTATTGCATCTTTCACATGCATAATAACCATTATGATTCTTAATACACTTCAAAAAACTACGTGCTGGAGCATCCGCAATAATACAACGTATTCTCACATTGTATAGTACATTGTTGTACAAAATACCCTCTGCTTCTAACATTTTCATTTCTAAGATAAACGGAGACAGATACTCATTTACATCGGACGGTTTTTTATCTCCACAATATAACGATATTACAAAAATGTTTCTAAAAAAATTGTTAAAATAACCAAGAATTGGCCAAAACTGAATGTTAGAACTTTTACTGATAGGCAACCCATCTATTCCAATTGTTAAAGAAATCAGATTTGGGAGATGTAACTGAGAACTATCTGACAAGTCGCAACAACCACTAGCTTCTAAATATTTGACAATGTATCGTTTAATTCCAAAATAATGTAAACTACCACCACCTATCGGAGTCGTTTCAATTTGCCTGGGAGTGCTAAATAACGTTCGTGCATCTTTAGGGAAATTATCATTAGGTAACCAGTTGCAAAGAATTTTTAGTAGAGAACTTACAGCTGTCTGTGTTACTTGATTATTTAAAGCCCATTCCTTTAAAGTTTCATGTTTTGAATGTTTAACTCTTCCGATATTTATAGGTTGTACAAATTCATTAGGGTCTAACACATCGAACTCCACTACTGAATCTAACGTAACATGTTGAGTATTAGGACCAGGACTGCTGATTCTAGTCGTCTGCTGCTGCGGTTTCATTTTGATTTGAGAATCCGTCACTGGATTCAAAAGTATCAGCTGTTGTGGTTCCTTTGCTCGTGAGTTTCGAATCTGCGTCAGTGCTGCTGCAACCGATTTTTTCAGCTTCCTTCTTTTCGTCCATCTTGACATTACGCTTAGGTCGTTCATATCCATTTTGCCGCAACCAGGATCCAATTGCGTTGTTAATAGATTTATCAGTAGCCAGAGAGTTGTCCAAGCGGATGCTACTATGTACGGCTTCTGTAGAAGTACAGTAAACATTCTAATTATATAAAAACACAACTTACATTATTATGTTATTTTGTTTTTACCTCGAACGCAGTCTGCTATTTTTGATTCTCGGAAGCCCCTTTTACCAGATGTTGATGTTAACCGAATAGTTTTGGCAAATGCTGAGGTAAATATTCCACGTAAGATGGTATAAACGTTGTCAGGCAGCGAATCTCCCCCACCTCGCTTCAAATGATTTACCTACGTAGCAATCAAACTTTAATATTTAAAATACTTAATGAGCAGAAACAGTGTAAGTAAATTACTTACTAGTTGTAAATAACTTCGATCGTTATCTTTTATTTCTTTTTCTAACGCGATGAAGTCATCTTCAGATTGCATGGGGAGGTAAGAAAAAACTAGAGCGGAACCAGAAGTTGAACCCCCGTCACCATCTAATTTAGACAACACAGTTAGTAATAGTTGCTTTGTTTCCCGGTTTTCCCGTCTTAACTCCTCCAGCTTGCCAAGAACGATTTCTTCAAACTCTAAAATATAAAAATAACAAATTTTAGGATCACATTACTGACTAATTCTTTAGTTGGTAAACATTTTTTACTTTCTAGCTCAGTAGTTAGATTGTTCACTGATTCCCTTAGAATTGCATCTACAACGTTAATGGTGGCGATGTCACTGTCAGTAGGTACATCCGGTGAGATAATTTGAAGCAACTCCGGGGACTAAAAATAAACCACAAAATGTCATTGTTCTAATAAATGTTTTTAAAAACTTTTAGTAATTTAATTTAGTAAATTTGTATGGTATTCTGTAGTTTGTTACCATTGTTCGGAAACAATGTGTCATCTGATATTGATACGTCTGTCTCACTCTGAACATTGGATTGAGTCATCCCAATCCGAAAATTTTCCAAGGATGGTGGATTAACATCAGTGTAATCTGAGATTTGATATTGATACTTCTGTCTCACTCTGAACATTGGATTGAGTCATCCCAATCCGAAAATTTTCCAAGGATGGTGGATTAACATCAGTGTAATCTGAGATAATTGAAGATTGTTTCGTATTTTTATTATTACTTTCATTAACTTCAACGTTAACCGACCTACCTTCATGAACTCTGTCCAAATTTCCAGTTTGAAGGAATAGTTGGGTTTTCCGCTGAGGTTGATTCCTTTTCCGAGACCTGGGAGTTGTTTCCACTTCTGAACCACTAGGTACTGCGTCAGTTGTTAAATGTTTTTTCGTCTTCTCAAAGGCAAGGGCATATGTTTCTAGAAATAAATATAAGCCCATATATGTACTAAACACAATTAAAAATATTTATAGTGCTATAAACTTGGTTACTGTATTTTTTCTTCAGTTCAATCTCCAGCCACATCCAGTCTTCGTCAGGTTTTGAATTTTCATCCTGAATTATCCGTTTAAAATTTGGAGGCTTTTTAACAGGCCATGCACATTTTTCTTCGTCCACTGATAACCATGTTATTGGAACTGCAGTAACAGTATTGTCGTTTTTAAAAAGGATAACTGCAAACGGTTTTGTCATTGTAGAGCAAAATAGATTTGGCTTCAATAAACTTATTATTAAATTTAATAACTCGCAGTAAACTAAAAATAAACGTGAAGAATGAGTATTGATTTAAGTGTAAGCGAATGGAATGAAATGCCGCTTTTAGTATAGGGGTNTGCCGCTTTTAGTATAGGGGTAGGAATGTCACCTGCTGTTTCATTGAAATTACGATATAGATTCGATACATAATATATATATGTGTACTTAGCTCTTAAACTGTGGACATAACCGATGATAATTCGGCATATTTCAAATGTCTACAGTACAGTCATATTTTCTGTCGATTTCATATTGTTTATTTCAATGCAAATTCCATAACTAAAATTTGACGTATATTTCTATATTCGTTGTAACTTTGCATGGTCTATATTGTTATGGTATTTAATTTTCGATATGGGCAAATCAACGCATATTCGACAGGAACTTCGTCGATGTTTCGACACTTGTGTTTGTTGGGATACGTGTAACTGAAATCTTACCTGAATGTCAGCATTGTTTCTTTCAATTGTTGTTGCAATTAACTCAACAATCTCTGGTTTCGTGTCTGAGGGTAAATCAGTTCTATATTCGTTGTAACTTTGCATGGTTTATATTGTTATGGTATTTAATTTTCGATATGGGCAAATCAACGCATATTCGACAGGAACTTCGTCGATGTTTCAACGCTTGTGTTTGTTGGGTATCTTCCCAACGGAAGGAAACATGGAAGCTTTCTGCAACTCATCTTTCTGGGTACAAAAATAATTTAGTGGAATTAAAGCCACGACAACTTTTCATATTTCTAACTTGATTTCTTGTCAATTTTGGGGTTGACTGGGTCAGGATCCGGACATAACGTGGCACACGGAGGATCCTGATTTTACAGCTTGTTTTGAAAAAACCGCTCTCCTCTGGCCAGTCTGTGGGCTTCTTTGGATCACTGCGTTTTTGGATATTTACCGGTTGTCAGATCCGGACTACAATCAACCTCTATGGAAACCCGTGTGGACTTGGAGAGGCACCCTCAAATTGGGGGTCATTTCGTTGATCATGTTACTAGAAAGCAGCAAGCTGTTTCTTGACTGGTTTGACTGGGTAAATGGAAACGACACCGGATTTTTTTCGATACCTGCCGTCATGTGGACGTCATCACTGGTCCTAATATCTACTCATGTATGGTATAATCACATCAGATTACGTAACTACATTTTGTGAAAATAGCAAACCAATTTACATTTATACATGTCATATTTTTGCCTTTCCAGACGGTATCCGGTTATCTCATTGTCCTTCACAAGTCCAGATGTGTGCATACTTCCGGTATTCAGCTACTTTACTGGATCCTGCTGGCCATGGTTACCGGTGTCACACTCCGCACGGAATACAAAACTTTAAATCACAGAACTCCTCAAGCAATCGACAATATACTGTCATTGGTGTCGTTGAACATTCAAGGGATCGTTTTTGGTTTAATCCTTTTACAGGTTTTCCTGTTTTGTCTCACCGACTTTCCCTCTTTAAAATCTCAGGGAGATCGTCCCCGCCGAAAAAGTGGGGAGAAAAAGCGAAAGCTTACAGATTGTCCCCTAAATCAATGTTCCAGTTTGTCCCTCCTCTTTTTCTCTTGGAGCACTCCTTTCCTTCAAAAATGCTACAAATCCTCGGTAACCTGCAATGATCTCTGGGAACTTATCCCATCTCTCAAATCCGCCACATCTTTTAAAATTTTCCAGCGACAATACGAAACACATCCAGTTTGTCAAGGGAAATCTCGCAGTATTTTTCGTAACATGGTGCTTCCTTTCTGGCGCACTTCCGGCAGCTTAATATCTGTGGCCCTGTCCTGTAAAATGATTTCCACGTTGTTGGCCTATCTTACTCCGACAGTAATGGGCTGTGTGATTGACTTTGTTCAGGATAAAAGCATGGAGATATGGAAAGGTTACTTGTGGGCGGGGTGTCTCCTCCTCATTTTTTGGCTAGTTTGCCTCTTTCTGGAGCACTACTATTTTTACATGTACCAATCTTCCCTCAACGCGTTTGCCTGTCTTAACATGATGGTCTACAAAAAATCCATGAATGCGTCCCCTGAATCCAGAAAAAGTAAAACTCAATAACGGCACGACAAACACTTAATTTCTCCAATTTTACAATTTTCACTTGAATTAAAAATACATTTTCAGGGACGACCACCGGACAGCTAGTAAATTTGATGAGTGTTGACGTAGAAAAGATCCGAGCTCTTTTATGGCAGGTGGACACCCTTTGGTCCAGTCCCATTCAACTCGTCGTCGGAGTAGTACTTCTTTGGAGGGAACTGGGTGTCGCAGTTCTCCCCGGTTTAGCCGCCCTCTGTGCCACAGTCCCGGTTACTTGGTGGCTGTCTGCAAAATCAAGTACAATTCAATGCGCCATTATGGAGAAAAAGGATGAACGGATCCGGGCCACTTCGGAGGTCTTGTCTGGCGTTCAAGTAGTCAAAATGTACTCTTGGGAACCTTCCTTTCAGAAGCAGATTGAGACTGTACGAGCGGAAGAGGTGGAGCTTTTGAGGAAACGTTCCTTTTGTCAAATTGGAATTCAACTTGTGCTGGAGTCGGTCCCATTCTTAGTCTCAGCAGCATCCTTCTTCACGTTTGTATTTATTAACGAGCAAGTGTTGGACCCGAAAAAGGCGTTTGCGGCAGTGATACTTTTTAATTTACTCACCGAACCCATTACAGAGTTCCCGTCGACGGTCAGTGCCATAATTGATGCGGGAGTGAGCTTTACCCGGGTAAATGATTTTCTGAACGCCCAAGAGATTCCACAAGACACCACCAAATTTTTGCCCGTATCGGATTTTAATAAGCATGACGAGTCCTTGCCTGCAGCCGTGGAAATCACTAATGGGACATTTGTTTGGGAGGAGCAAACCGACAGCAAGACTTGCCCTTGGAAACTGTCTAATATAAATTTAACAGTGAAGCCGGGCACGTTGACTGCTGTGGTGGGAAGCGTTGCTTCAGGAAAAAGTAGCCTGCTTTCCGCTATTCTTGGCGAAATGAAGGTCACCGGTTCTCCAGTGACTGTTGTTCCTTCTTGGACATTCCGGATTACTTGGAGGAAAAACTCGGATACTTTGCACTCACGCTTGTCAGTATCTCCCTCAAGTAGACACTATCATTGTATTACAAGAGGGCAAAATTGCAGAGAATGGGACGTACCAGCAACTAATGGAGCAATCTGGGCGATTGGTTGATTTGATGAAGACATATCTTCAGTCCAAAGAAGTCGCCGGTACTACTGCCAGCGATCACAGCACCTTTTCTGGCGATGCCACTGCAGAGGTCCCTCTGCCAGCAGAATCACGGTTTCCTGCAGCGGATGCTGGTAAACTGGTGGAAACCGAACAAATGGAATCGGGAGACGTCAAAATGTCTGTAATCATGGCGTACATGGAAAACATGGGGTATTCCCTGACTATCTTGTTTATTCTATTTTTTGGTGTCTCTCAAGCCTTTTCTCTGGGTAGGAACGTGGTTCTTAGTAAATGGACCAATGTTAAATCTTCTCATAATAATGCCTCCATACCGCCGGCTCAAGAAGATAACAGGTTTTACGCCATGGAGTACGGACTTTTGGGTGTGCTTCAAAGTTTTGCCTACTTTTTGGGATTCTACTTGCTTCTCTGTATTTGTTCCATTCGAGCCACAAAATATTTGCATAATGGCATGTTTCATCGGATTCTGCA
>JAHZNB010000019.1:0-11993 GCA_027744295.1 Callyntrura guangdongensis | reverse complement strand
TAGGCTTAGATTAGTGTTCCTATTTCAATTAAACGGGGTGTAGGATTAAAATAGAACAACTGATCACCACAACCTAAGACACTGCAATAATGCATTACACAATTTGGACGAAATTTGATAAGATTTGCAATGGCAATACTCTGCATGTATGATTAATACAGTATAAATTATACTTGTATTTAAAATGGTGAAAAAGTTTTAGTTTCTTTCTGCTACCTTGAATTGTATTCTACAAAATCTTAATAATAACAAAATAAAGTAACCAAGTTCGGCTACTGTGTGTGATCATATCGTCCATTTGACGCCAGCCTTTAATACGGTAACTCTTGGACGAAAAGGAGGATGGTATCACATAATTCAGCATGTCTAAGTGGGACTAGTATTGCTACTTAGAAGGTCGCAGCTTGTGATCACGCAAGCGTCTTCATTTGATAGCTGGACCCTTGTGGTTGTAACATACTTATAACCTGAAATGCTTATATGCAATTTCGAAAGGTAGACAAACAAAGTAGCATGTCATCACCTTATCATAATCATCAATTTAAAATTTTAACATTGATTTTTGTATTTGATTTCTGCCTGAGTTAGCAGAAGTTACAAGTAGAAGCAGAGTTACTTAGGCAGAAGATAACCACCGTTTTCTGCCTAACTAATTCAATTATGGAGCTTAGTCAGCGAATATTCTGCCTCATTAAATGTCACCCCTTACTTATTTCTTCCGTACGACACTTGCTCAGAATGTCTGGAAAAATCTCTTCCATTTACTTTTCCAAAACCATTCCTTTTTTTGTTTTTATACTCCAAAGTTGCCTGGTTATAGTAACAACGTAACAGATTGATTCCCAGGAGGAAACAGCAGACGTAATTCACGACGCCACTATATGAGAATACTCCGCTACTTTTTTATGTTCGCTTAGATGTACAACAAGTATTACGTTTACATTCTACTTACAACTGACAGTTGAATTAGGGTTGCCGTTTACCTTTACTAAACGTGATTCGTTGTCGTTTACAAGTACTAAAAGAAACGATAAACGAAATCGTTTAGTTTACCAGAAACTAAACGTAAACGCGTTTACGTTTAGTATTAAAATTTTGTTGAAGTTTTGCACATTAATATCGTTAAATTTTTAAAGCTGATTATTGAAACTTCAAAAAAATCTTCGTACATATTGTCATTTATTACACTAGACATTAAGAAAATTTCTCTTTAAATGTGAATAATTCTGTCGCGACACCTAATTTAGCATTGGTCGTGCAAAAAAGTGACAATTTCCATGCTTTATACCGGATTTGGCTACTAAACGAAGACGCCGTTTATTGTTTACATTTTCAAGTAATAAACGAAACGAAAAACGAAAGGAAGGAATAATAATGGAAGGTGGATGGAGCTAACTTAAAAATTTTGTTATAGAAAAACGAAACAATAAACGGGACTAAACAGTTAAGTAAACGATAAAACGGCAACCCTAAGTTAAATCAGTTATGTAAAGAGGTTTCTGGCAAAAAAATTGTATCCCCAAATATGGAAATCACAACCACAGTCCCGAGAGAATTATTGCTCATTAGAATTGCCGTGTGAGGAAGTGTTGTACCATCAAAACTCATCTAATTTTCCTCTGGAAATAAAAAACGTAAATCTATTTGCGATAAGGTTATTGGTAGCGGATATTTTAAGGAAATCTGCACGCTTAAAATGTGTCACCTACCACACCTCTGTGCTAAACTCCTAATGTATTTTATTTTATTACCTATACCGCCATCATCGTCACGTCAGAGTATACTAATCATTATATCCACACACTTTGGTAGTGTGCACCACGTAATAGTAGTGCATGTTGCCACCATTCCTGTAACCGTTTTCTATTTTTACGGTTTCGTTTATTCTTCATTAGAGGAAATTGTTTCCCGCTGCTGTCCCACTTTTCAGCATAAAATGACGTGATCTTAGAAAGCCTGGTTAGTGGCACAAGCATGTTGACGATAGCCCTGGCTCCACTGGCATACTAAAGATACAGAAAGAATGGTTACATGTGCATCTCAAACCCGCAGTAATAATGATGAAGGGTCACAACGAATCGGTGTATTTTACTGTTACTACTTGTTACCCAGAGTATCGTTTCCACTACGTTATTCAATCTACAACGATAATTTAAACTCACAATAGCCGTTGTTGAAAATCGCACATTTTCTCTCAGCTTGAATTTGGAGGCAGGGAACAATCATTTTTTCTTTGTTGTTGTTTTTTTATAGATAAGTTTGTCGAGGTTTATGCTGAGGTGTAAGTGAAAAGACTTTGTATTACAAAATACCGGAAAAGAACCGACATATTAAATCAAAAGCGGAATATCAGGTCACACGGAGCTTTTTCTTAGGATAGGGCGTCTTGTGCTACGCTGTAAAGAAGTAGGAGTCTAACGTTGGAACGAATGTACCGCTTTAGTTGGCTGGCCTCGGGAACTGCTACTTGTCCTCCATTTTAATACCGTTTTCATTCATTTTAGCTGAGGATTCAAATATACTTGAAGGATATCATTTCCCGGTTGTTTTTTACATATTCAAAAGAGCAACATGTCCTCAAAACACACGGTAAGTAAACAACAACAATCACACAATTCGGATCACTTAATTCAATGCAATGGTTGGTAAAATCACATATTCCATATCATTGTAATCCCCGTTGCGAGGTTGACTTATTTGTAGTTAATGTAACTGGCTGGGGTCTATACAATTGCTTGTTTTTTATTGTACACAGCAAGAAGAAATCGCAAAGCAGTTTGACTTGCCAGAGAGGCAATCAAAAATTGACACTTTGCTGAAGGAACCTGAAATTTACTGCATATGTCGAACTTCAGACTCCACCCGATTTATGATGTATGTGTTATCCCACCATGAAATGGTTTACATTAATTTTGCTTTTTATTGTATTCATTTTTGTCGTTAGTGGTATTTCATGTTTTCCATAAATATAATCATGTCATCTGTTATCGATTCCATAACTCAGCGCGTGTGATGCGTGTGAAGAATGGTATCATGGAGACTGTGTTAATATCACACAGTCTGAAGCGAATAATATTCACCATTACTATTGCCAATGGTGCATTGAGAAGGACCCCAGTTTGGAAATCGAGTACAAAAAGAAGTCTGGCGCAGCCGGTCACTCTAAAGATAAGTCACACAAGGGGGAACGTAACAAAGGAGGTCGCTCCAAAAAGGCAGAGAAAGTTCGTAAGTTAACTATTTTAAAAGGTCGTATCTATTTTGTCACGGTGTGTGGCACCGTCATGTTATGATTTACGATGTTTGTAAGTATTCCCTGTACCGTTTCGTATTTTCGTTACATAAAGACATAAATATGAACCTAAACGGAAATACCATAAGAAAGTTTTTCATCGCAGTCATCGGCATGCAACGTGTGGGCATAAGTTCAGTCAAGTACTTGCAGTAAATGATGTCATTTTACTAGATTTTGAAGAGAAAGCTAAAGAGAAGGCGGAGAAACTAAAGGAAAAGGCGGAAAAGGCTAAAGAAAAAGCCGATAAAATTAAAGGATGTGGTGCATGCTCCGGTTGCCTAAACAGACGTGATTGTGGACGTTGTGAAAACTTTAAGAAAAATCGTAGGAAAGATACAGAAAAGGGCAAGAAAAAAACTTGTTTAAAACGGATATGTGTGGAACAGGTAATGCACATTTAACACTGGTTGATGAGTGCTTTGAGAAACAAGAATGCAATAATAACACGAAACACTTTCTCCCAGCAACCAGCAAAAGATGTGGTATCGAAGTCATTAAAAGTAGAAGCTTCTTCAGTTCTGACATCAAAGCAGATGTACACTGCAGATGATGATGAAGAAGACGACTGGGTTCCACCAACTACAACCACGTCTGGAGCGACGGCAGCCAAAAAGCAAAAACCCGTCAGGAGCCGAAGCAAGGTAGTAATAGCTTCATTCTCATGGTTTCGTATGTCAGGTTATTGTTACAGTTAAATTTCGAGCCTATGACGTTTATGCTCGTGTGATTTTGGTTAGAAAAAAACGGAAACTAAAACCCGAAAGCAATATACTATTAAAAAAGATGACCGATCTCATAGTTCTGAAGAAGAAGAAAAACCACCTAGAGAGGAAATACGACAATGCTACTGGTGTGAATGCTTAAACGCGGCTCGTCCGGGCTCTAAGTATTGTAGTGATGAATGTGGCGTTCGCCTTGCTACTGATAGAATATTAAGGGTAAAAACAGAAAAGTTTTCATTTCAGTAATTACTGTTGCATACCATTGCTATGTAGTACCCGTAAATCTATGAAAGTTTGGGGCTATGTAATGTCGATGTTGACTCATATCATCACGAAGTCATCACAGACATTCGATTCCTCCAAAAGCTAACAATTTCTCATGGAATGACTCGTACAATACGTATTTTGATGTATAACGGAATTTCAATAATTTAATAATAACCGCAGCTTTTACCTGGACGAATACAAGAATGGAATTTAACTCCTTCGATTGCCGAAGAAAAAAACAAGAAAGATTTGGATGATATACGACGCAAGCAACTCGTTTGCAGAACTGCTATTGATGAACTGGAAAATAAACGCATTGTACGACGTATTTAGATTTCAACTAATGAAGATACGATCACTTGAAATTGAAAAAGATATTGAATGGTTGATGTTTTTTCCTTTGTAAATAAAGGCTCTCGATGCCCACATAGAAAAAATACAACAAGTTGACATCAACCCGGACGCAAATGATGATGATGTTGAAGAAGAAGAAGGATCCATATATTGTGTTACTTGTGGCCATGAAGTTTCAGTCAAGACTTGCATTAAGCATATGGAAAGATGTTACAATAAGGTCAGGATTTAATGTTGAAAAGACAAGAACGTGGAATTTATTGAGAGAAAATATTGCATATTACCCATAAAATCGTATTACAAATTTTTTGTAACAAATTTACAGTACGAAAGTCAAACATCGTTCGGATCGGCAGTTAAAACGGGAATTCGAGATGCTGCTGTAAGTAACTATTTCACGTTTCATGGCACAACAAAGTAGTATGTTTAGTTGTTATATCCTAGACTTATTTATCATTTACGTAAAATTTAGATTTGTGGATATCCCCTTATCCAAAATGTTACTGGTCCTATGAGTCAAATATGCAAAGTCGCAAAAAAGAAGTGCAACCGACATTATTGCTGGGAAAAGTTGCGTAGAGCGGAAATTGACTTGGAGAAAGTTAGATACGTAAGTCGCATGAGATAAAAGGCATACTGGGCTTATATTATTTTTTATCATAGTCTTTGGGGTAACAAGATACATTAAGCATCGATTATGTACCAATAGTGGCTCAAACTGGACGCATTACTTGATCAGGAGCGTCAGTGTAAACAAGCTCTTACCAACCGCGCTGGAGTACTTGGGCTTCTCTTACACTCTACGTTTGATCATGAGCTTAGAGAAAAAATTCAAAAGCAAATGGCAGAAGCTGAATTAAAGCAAAAAATTGCTGATGAAGAAGATAAAAAGCAACAAGAGGAAAAAAATGAGGAAAGTCCAGGTATATCTAATTCGTAACTCTTTAGTTTCGAGGAACCTTGGATCACGACAGTTAATTCCCAGGCAAACATATTGTAATTCTTGTGTATTTGCAAAAGCATCACATGATTTTGTCTTTACGCAGAACTTGATCTGAATTGTGACAACGTTGAAATGACGGAGCAACCTGCAAAGAATCGCGAACATCGTAAAACTCAGGCTAGTACTATTTCTAGTACATCCGAGGAAATGACAGCGTCCAAATTGTTCAAAAGAATGACCTCAAATTAAATGTTTTTCATTTTATAAATTTAAGTTTTATTCAAGTTTAATCAAAACTTTAAACTATTTATCAGAATAGCAAATAAAATCAAACGTTACATTTTCTAGTGTATACTTACAGATTTCTAAATTTTGAGTTTTTTTTGCGTATTTTATTTGTATTCTATGGCGAATAAAATTATTTCATCACAATATCTGTAATGTTTTATTTGTGTTTGAATTTGCTGAAATTATGTATTATTTTGTCCGTGTTAAAATGTTAATTACAAAATATTTTAATTTGGTTATAATAATAACAGTAATAATAATAATAGAAATAACAAATGGTTATAACAACACGGGAGTAAAAGTAGCAAAGTAGAAATCAACAATAAACCGAAATGGTACACTTTTACATTTATTGGTATTTTATAGTATTATTTTAACTCTAATCAATGTAACATTATCCAGTGGATTCGTCAGCCATCAAATATTTCAATTATAATGGTCATACTACAAATTTTTCGCATCTCGAACCTCTAGCATAGGTGGTTAAAATACTTACATCTGATCGATTGGTGGCTCTTTCTGCTCTAAACAAAATTAAAGACATGATTGTTAGCACTTTCAACTATACTGGTTTAAATGATAAAGCCAAGTACTTAACTCTAAACTGCATTAGTCGTTGCATCCTGATCAAACATTCCCATGGAGTCTGGCATCCACCATCAGGTTGAAGTACTCTTCTGTAATCACTAGGATCCTTCCCTTCCCCCAAGAGGTCTGCTGACCGTTTCCCCCAAGTTGGAGAAAAGTTTACTTGAGCGTCGGCTTGGATTAGTGTGAATGTAAAACAGGTGTAGACAAGCGCCATGATGACAAGTATGGACCGCATCTACAAAGATGAAATATATATTACCTACAATTGTTTTAGCCTACTTTAGATCTCATGACTCACTAAAACAAAATATATTATTTTTATACCTTGAATCTACCGTATTTATCTGACTGCCAAGCGTAAAGAAAAAAGGAAGAATATTGGTGAAAGCAGTGAAAATTGACAGTGAAAGTTGCTTTCCGATGACAGAAAACAGACTGATAATAATTTGGGATTGCAGCGAAGCTTATATAGGAATTTTTAAAACTAGCAATATGGCTAGAAATCATAAAACTGGAGACGCTACCTGAGATAGCAGGAAAAATTTAAAATGTCAATAAATATCATTTGTTCCAGCCTACATTGAACATGAAGATGGTTCGATGATACAATCAGCGAACGAAGGTGTATACAGGTATAAATTACACAGTGCAAACTTTTTCCGTGAACGACGATGTTTAGTGTACATAAGCGGAGTGGTGTGGTAATCGTATCTCGGAGTATTTTATCTGAAACAAATATATTTAATGACGGTTGTACACAATACAAGAAAAGACACTTTAACGGTACATTGTGCATGAAATCCGGTTTACGTTCTATTTATTTTAGGGTCATTTTACGTACCTTCCGTGCATTACATATATTATGTATTTAATGGGCAGTTTATCAGAGATGGTTAAAAGTTTAGTGTTATATGTCTCTCATGTAATAAATTATTTATAGTAAAATTCCTCATTTTGACACAGTGAAAACTCTTATCAAGCGTGAATTACGCTCCTCGTATATACGATGGTTTTATAGTTATAGAAAAGTAAATTAATTCAATGTTGGCTATACCAAACGAAACCTGTTGGAGTTATCGGTTTTATATTTAGATTTATCTATAAAAAATAAAGCATCCTTTATTGCGGTTTACAAGTTATGTTCTTCCAATATCCTGTAAGTTTGTCGGTTTGCTGTCTGCGTGTTTTCACAGTTACTACGACACGCGATTTTACTACAACGAAACTGAATTTTGAAGTTTTTGCTATTAACAACTATGAGCCTTATGGAAAAATGCACTGACTTTTCATGGAAAACAAGTCACGTCAAGGGAATTTAGCATAATATGGCGTGTAATATCTCATTCATTTAAACCACATACCTAGATGAATAATATGTTAACCTTTATATTATATATATTAATGCCATTCTTCTTTCGCTACTATCCTAAATTCTGTTTGCTTGGTTATTACATGTATGTAAGTAATAATGGGATCGAGCCGATACATCAGAACAGATTCAATTCACTTGGGTAAACCTCTTGAAGGCTGGTCAGTTGTTTTGTCTAGCACTTATCATAGCGTGTCTAGGAAGAGTGTAAGACAAGATTGATTGGTTGTATAAACCTATAAGTCTTGATTATAAAAAGTTTTCGTTGATCTCCCACGAAACTTTTCAACGCAGCTGGTACTGTTTTAAAAACAAAGCGACGAATAAATGAAATTGAAAGATATTTAGACACTGTCGTATCCGCTTGAAATTGTCCAGCCAAGGAATGACAAAATACTTGTCAAACCAAACGTCAAGGTAAAATCAAACAACCGATTCCCACGAAACTATACGACATCGTATTACGACGACATTATTGGAAGTGATAAATCCCAGAAAATGACATTTCTAATCAATGTTAAATTCATTCCATAATGCTTAATTTAACGTTAATGGCGCATCTGCAATCTTGGTTTTTCACGATTGATTTATTTCATTTGGCTGCCTTATGATTGACACAAAAATTGGTGTGTTTTTAAAAAATGTATGCAATGTCAACTACATGTATTTTTTTAAATATTTTATTTTTGACTACGAAACTTTTCTTTTACAGAATAACTTGAAAACTTTTTATAACGTCTACAACCTAGCTATCACATTTGGTCGTATAAGTATTATTGCCACTAAATAGTAAGCTTACTCAAAACATTTGCCCTTAAATAAAAACATCATCTGTGCGATTTCGTATTGACGAACTAAATATTTATGTAACAACTTCGATATCAACACATTGTACGGCGGATTTAAATAAATACATGTATAACTGTGTTAGACTACTAAAACAAAACAAATGTAATCGTGTGATATATCAATGCAGCACGAAAACAAACAATCCTATTATATCTTTTTTATCATTCTAGACGTTAACAATGGGTATAAAACTTTTTTGTATGTGACTGATTTGATTTTACATACTACTAAGTAACAAGTTGAATCTTGACCGTACCCTATAGTAAATATAAGAGAAAGAATAAGTTACAAGTGAAACAGTTATTAAATCATGAACATATGGCTATAGCTAATATGATAATATATGGACGAAATACAGTAATACATTGAATAATAATTAAACTGAGCAAATACCACAGTACTTTTAAACTGACACCTACACTAACAACATTCCACAAAAAGCAAAATTGAAGAACTGTTAAGAACTATCTAGCTCCAACTTTAATTCCCCCGTTGACATTAAGCTTTTTGGAATTAAATCTGTACAGCATTATTACAACTTCATTTGCTAACATTTTCACTCAATTTTCCTTCTTCCCTTCTACGAATTATCAAGGTAAAGGATTGTTAAGAATTACGAAAGTCATGCGAAATCAAAGTCTGGAGTTTCAAGGGGAGCCAACTCAGGGAGTTCGCGTGGTTTATAATTCTCCAAAGACGACATGAATGAAGCCTTCTCAAGTTCAGATTGCACAGAAGAACTAGATGATGTATTTTCACACGTTTCCAAGCGTTTCTTCAATAGTTTATTTTCTTCTCGAACCTCATGTAATTCACTTAAAAGCTGTTAAACAGAAATAATGAATTGATTACATGAAATGCAAGTACAAGATAACATGATATGATGTATATAATGAAAACACACCTGATCCACCAAGTTTCGTAGATTTGAATTTACAATTTGTAGTTCTTCGATAACATCTGCATCACTCTTTGGTCGTATCGTAAAAACAGGCTTCTGATACGATGTCGCTTCAGGAATCTGGGCTTTGTTTTCCTTGGTTGACGGGTTATACTTTCTTTCCGATAAAATTTGCAAGAGGGAGTCTGCTTCATCAAATGTTTTAAGAATTTCATGATGAGCAAGTTGAGGGAGATGCGGTTGTTGCATTTTAACTGTCTTCCTTATTACCCCAGAAACCCCTGATACGACGGGGCTTGACTTGTTAGCTTCCATATTTTGCACTTTACTTGTTAGTTTATTAAAGGCCTCTCTGATAAAAGTTTATTAAATTAGATGCAAATCCCCATGAAACAATCGAGTAAATAATAACTTGAAGTTATTATCTTAGTTTAAATTTACGTACCGACGAATATGAGCCAATTCCGCTTGTCTTTTATGATATTTAGCTTGCTCATCCAAAGAACGAAGGACTGTTGAATCATCTGATAACCTCTGCTGTAGCTCATGCAACAATCTAGCTGCCTCCATGTGACATTCAGCGGCTTCTTCAAACAAACCTTTCCTGATCAATTTCGTAGCTCTGCGGCCTGCCTCATGAGCCTGAAAAAATTACAAAAATTGCTTAATTTCAGTCAAGATGAAGACAACAACATTCAACAACGTAAAATCAACATTTTTATAACTTCACCTTATTCAATTCTGTTTTTTCCATTAGGCATACAAGCTCTGGAGTATCTGATACTTCCCAACAAGTAGTGGGGTTGTGGCAACTCAGCCACAACGACACAGCGTGTCAAACAAGTCAAACATTCATCACAGTAAGTAGCTCTCCCTAAACAATGTCCCTTGCATTTTAATCGTGGTAACTGTCAGTTGTCACGGTATTATTATTAAAACAGTGACAATTTGTAGTACATTTACAGAAAAAATTTAATGAATTTTTAATGCCATCCTTAATGCATTCATTCTCCTTCAGTATCCGTCATTACGCTACTGGCAACTATAAAATTACTACTCGTAAGATACCTGTTAATTAACCCATTAACTACACAATACTTTAGACACAGCTACATTACTAGTAACGTTTGTCAATAAAAAACGAAGAAACTAGAACGCAATTGTTCTGTGTAAATAAAATCGTTCCTGGTTAACCTGTCTTAAATATTAACTTTTTTTTACCAATATCACCTGATCTAATCTAATGTTTTTTAGTGTATCCAGCAGCAGCGAGAACAGCGTACCAACCAGCTGCAACTACCAAGTACCACGACCGCACAACACAGTTGGCTTCGCCTTGGCTTGTTGGTAGCTGGTTGGTATCACTCCAGCTGCACCAGAAGTCATAATAATGATACGCTCAGCAGATGACAAGAGTCCCAGTCGTCATGCACAGTCATCGTCGTCTGTAGATTTTTTGTGCGTAACGAGAAGAAAAGGTGTAAACTGTAAACCCAAATTTGTATCAACCGACCATGGGATAATACGAAATTAAACTTCCTCTCCATTTACCTCATGTTAAAGTTAGTCATTACGAGCCTTTTGCCAAAAACCCCATTTAAAACGAATTAACCGTTTCGAAATTATAGAATAAGAATTTTATACACTTTGACGCCCACTTTGTATGTATCCATGTAGCCCATATGTATCTGTACACTGTGTACACCAACTTTCAGCTAAAGGTCGTATGTTAAAATTTTAGGTGACGCCCTGTTAACCCTTGGGGGTTCGGCTTCGTACTCATAAAGAGATATTAACCATACCTATCGATTAGCGAAAACAATTTTAAAAATCCTTTTCGTTCAAAAGTTATCGTGTAATAGCAGACAGTCAGACACAAATACAGAGAGAGAGACAGACGGACAGGAATTCAAAAGTATTATCTATCTCTGGTAGCATTAACACGTAGTCAGTAGATAATAAAGTTTCTACTGATTGTAAACTGAGTAAGTACATTGTTGATACTTTGGGTCAAAGTCTTTGGCATATTGGGTAAAGGGTAAATCGAATTTGACGTTTTTTGGTTGGATGCATTGTTGCATAAAGGGCTATTCGCACTGCCGAGCAGCAAGCAGAAGTATCCAGGCTGTACACACAGCGTGGTGTGGATGTTTTGCTGTCGCTTTCCTTTTTGTTGCCACAGTTTTTGACGGCAGTGTATACGCGCACGTTCGCTGATTTGTGACCAAAATTTTTGACGCGCCGAAAAAAGTAGAAGCTTCGTCTGAAGAAACCGAACTGCTGTGAAGCAGCTTATTTTTGCTTTTTCTTATTAACTTACGTAAGCGTAGCTAGTAAGTTTTTGAGATCACAATCATGTCTGTCTGTCGGTCTGATAACACTATAACTTTTGTTCTACTTGACATAATCAAACC
>JAHZNB010000018.1:0-12104 GCA_027744295.1 Callyntrura guangdongensis | reverse complement strand
GGTGAAAACCTGGTTGTATTTTTACGACAATGGCTCACTTTATTGTCCGTTCCATTGCATAACCCATTTTGGGAGTAAATATTGCTAAAATAGTCTTGGTATCATCACCGCCGCTAAAATCCCTTGTATACGTGTGTGGAAAATGAACACCACACACGCACACCTTTACATGCATGTACACAACAAGAAGTAAAATAAAATAAAACTGTTTTACAATTCAGCAATGGTTTCTGTCTGACAATTTTTTAAGTCTCCGTTCTAAAAGCCGAGGGTTGAAATAAGAACAATTGCTGCGTACACAAAAAATACGCAACAATTGTTTCTCTCTCTCTCTCTCTCTCTCATCTTCTGTCTATTCACCATCGTCAATTCTCATCATCACATCAGAGCGCCGAGCGCAGTCATCAAAACATTCAGAAATAGAAATGACGACTGACTTTGTTGCTATTTTTTATATTGCGAACATTACATCAAGCTGTTGACTTGGCTGACGATGATGAAGGATGCATTTTTTTCGTGTTTGAAATCTCACTTGAATGGAGAAGAAGAGGGCTACAAACACATCATCTCTATTTCTCTCTCTGCAGAAAACATTATATCACCTCCGCCAATCAGCTTAAGGCTATATTTCTGTGCAAAAGATGACAATGTAGTAACAGGGCCATTACGATTGGACTCTGTATGAATTGTGATTATGATTGTAATGGTTCTGTTAACTGCTCGTGTGTGCTCATATTTCTTATATAATCACTGCAGTAATGCGGTATATAACAAATAAAATGAAGAAATATTATCTGTTTTGATGACGATGATGATTGGAGTGAATAAAAGAAATGAGGTGCACAAATAGTGCTAAATAACAACAGGTGAATAATATTCTTCGCTCCTCATTGCCTTTCTTTCAACGAAAATAAAAAATGTCATTGTATTTGACTGCGCCATATTGTATTGAATTTGTATTGAAAATGGTGGCACGACGGCGGTTGTCACTGTCAAGCAGGATTAAATTATCAAAATCAAAGATGAAGGATAGTTGAGACAATGAGTGAGCAGCCAGTAACTGCTTTCTTGTGTTATTAGGATTGGTGCCACCAATAATAGGCACCTACACACGACACCATCTACTACCTCAATCTGCCTAGAGACTTTATTTAGGATACTATAGGCATATTTACATTGATTAGCACTTTTTAGCACATGTCATACCGTATTTGTGTGAAGGGACTCTCCAATACTCTCCATGTACCATTAAAAATGTATGTACATATAGTATATGCATTTATACATACATACACCGCGTAATTCCATTATAATAATCGTATTTATCAGCAAGCAGCAGGTATGGTGGCAGTCATAAAAAATACAGACCTCGAACTAGTACTCGCGGCGACTTGCCTGACGCTGCGGTAGCTTATCAATGGTCTTAATCTTTTCGGCACCTGCTTAAATTAAGCCTATTTTAGAAACAAGTAGAGAGATACATATAGGAACGTACTAAATTGACTAGTTAAAAGTACTCATGTAAAAAGAAATCAATACGGTCATAAAATGTATAGGTTAGGTATACGCATTTTATTATGATGACGCTGACATGACATGACACACCAATAAGCTGATTACTACTTTGTAACCGAGGCCTTGCTTGTTAAATTAAAACATGAAATTATAATGCGCATATGAAATCAGAAGGCACTGAAATTCATTATGGCAACTTCAGTCACAGAGTCCGAGCGTTGTTTCTAATGATAATACGATAGTTGTGGATTTGAGAGAGGCAACTGCTGCTGAAGTAATCAAAAACGAAAAAAGAAAGGCTTAAGACACAAGACAACCCAGTTAGACGTTTAACGGAGAACAAAATTAGCAACAAGCGGCAAATATTCATAATTCACTCTCCGCGATATGTACACACGTCATCTTGGTAAGGTTTTATCATATCAAAAACTGTGCTTATTTTAAAAGGAGTGTGCAATGTAAACGTAATGCAATGCCGCGTGTATATTGTTATGCATGTTTGTTTTTTTTCATCAGGGCCCATTTCATTGCAATCTATAGGGAGACAAGCATAAAATATTGTTAATTTTTACTACATATTCCTGGTAATTTATGCCCTGTTTCCCAATAACACAGAAATGCACTATGCTTCTCCCCTTTACTGTGTACTCTAAATACCTTCATTGTCCACCATCACAACCACCACCAGTAACTACCACAAGTTTACTTGCTAAACAGCCCACAACAGTTCACTACTACCACAAATTCATGGTTCATCATCACATCGTGGTGATCGTCATCATCATCATTAAGAACACAGTTTTGAGTTTTGTGGCGGTTGTTGTTTAGTAATAAGGCTCGTTGCCTTTACTTGTTACGTTTTTTTGCGTGTATGTTTGTACTGTGTACCGTGTGTAGCCTGTGTCCAATGTATACCATTTTTACATGTACATTAGTAATCATAACGAAAGAAATTATGTGGATTTAAATATTATTGTTTTTTTTACTTCTTCATAATTCTTCGAAAGAGAGAGAGAGAGAAAGAGACCCGTTATCACACCATGTGTATATTTTTATGTACTTGTTTAGGGATGGACAGTAATCATGCAAACTTTTTAATGGCCCTTGTGATGTAAAAAGGTGGACAGGTAAAGAATCATGTTGGTATTTGGTACATGTGTGTTTATGTATATTTTAATATGGATGTACACATTGTATACAGTTTTATCCGATAGGCACATTGTATTGTTATGCGTGTACGGCTAAGCTGAGATGTATTGTTTTTGGGCTGAGCGAGCGTGCATTTTTATACTCTTTAGAGTGCAATGTTACGACTACGCAATATTTTATCTCGTCTGCATATACACAGTTTCATTTCATTTGACTCATTCCCTCATAACAGCAACATTTCACTAGTAGAATAGAATCATAAAATAATAATATATTGTATTCATATGTACCTAAAATAATAAAATACATGCCGTGTTGTGCAGCTGATGATGATAGTAGTAATGATGACGATGGATGTGGATAATAAATGGTCAAATGGGCAGATTGGCTAGATCAGTTTTTGGACAAAGTGAAAGGATCCTTCGATCTTCTTTTTTTGCATGCATGTATGCACACACGTCGTCTGTGCAATGATATGACTGACTTTGTTGGCTTTAGCTTGGCCTCCACCTCTTCAAAAAAATAAATATAAAAGTTGCACACAGAAGTATCCGTCCACCGCCGCCACCACCACCACCATTATTAACGTTTGCTATTATTATTATAGGACGTGTGACGACTTACTTTGTCCAAATAAAGAAAAATCCTTCTTTTTTAGGATGTAGGTACCAACAATGTTGCAAAAATGTTAAACTGTGTATATATGCAGTATTGAAAATGCGAGTATGATGGACGTGGAAGACATTGTCGAGGGCGAGCAAGAGAGAGAGAGAGAGAGAGAGAAGAAAAAGTGGGAAAATGTTAATGCGTTTTTGAACGCAGCGTTTTGACACTGACAACCATCCAAAAGTGCTAATTTAATGCCTCGTCATGCCATAATAATATTATCGAAGAGACGAAAATGAGATATATGACGATGATGATGAATCCACCCTGAACGTCATATTGCAGAAAAATTGGCAATAAATTTTGCATGCGATTTGCATTAGTTTTGCATAAACATTTTATAACGGTTGGTTCATAGCGCTGACGATTATTTGCTTTATTTTGCAGTTTGCAGTAGAAATCTCTCAAGATGAGGTCGAGCAGCAGTAGCAGCAGCAGCAGCAACACCAAACAAGTCAGCTTCCTTCTGAGAAGGAGCAGAGCGCTGTTCCTGGTGCTTTTGAGCTTCACAACGGTAGTCCACGGGAAGTCAACACTGAGCCCTGCTGACCTTTTATCAGACTTGTCAGTAGATACAGATAGTAGCAGTACTAGTGTAAGTAGTAAGCAATCAGATGGACCGTTAGACGAGGTCAACTCACAAGAGGCGCTTATAATGACCAACATTGAGATCAAATGTGCAACACACGAAATTCGCATCCGGATCCCGACACCACATCCCGACTTCTCTGGAATGGTTTATCCTCAGGTGAGTAAAGTTCAAACGCTTTGTCTATTTTCAAATTATACACACATGTGTGTGAGATGAAATGCTTATGTAATCCGTTATTTAACATTGCATTGAGAATTAGCATTGTGTTTGTGGTAGGGATTTGTGTATTTATATAACTAACAAAGTCCTGAACGTCAAAACCTTGTTTTTCTTGGTTAAGCCGATGAGAATGACCATCAGAAGCGATTCGCTGTATATTTTTCGGCAATTCGGCATTGCCAAATAAATAAAAGCCTACTAACTTCTGTAAAGGCCATTTACTACAGCTAACCTTCACGTCTCTGGGCCAATTAGGCGTTGCTTTGCTTTAACAACACTTGCACACACAGAGCTTGTCAGAAGAAAATGGCACATTAAAAAAGCTTCTTCACTTTATATTCATTATTTACCTTCTTTTTTACTTGCATTTTGCACTATACCTTCACTTGATCATTATACCCGCTACCTAACTACATATAGGTAATGTACCACCTCACATCACCGATGATAATGTACCAAAGTACAACGTACACTGGTACACGGTACACTATATCAAGCCATCTTGAGTTTTTTATTCTGAACGACGAAATACAAATCAGTGACAATGACGAAAAACGTGTGTGCGTGCTTCTGTTCATCTCCAAAATCACAGTCACCGTATAATCATCGTCATCCTATAAAAAGAAGCATTTCAAATGGGTTTTTTCAAACCTTATTTGCTCTTTACATGCTTTGTAATTTGTATCAGTTAGCAGAACAACGACACGATCAGAGTCAGAACAACATACCAAGACGACAACATTGACGAAGAAGATGCTGATGCTGATGATGATGATGACGACGACGAAGGCAGCTGAAAAAATTACTACGCGTGAACAAGTAGCATCATCATCATTTGCGATCATGTTGACGATCATCAGCACTCAAAAGTGGTTACGTAACAGGATACCAGTGAATACAGTGCAGTATCATCGTCATCATCTTCTTCAGTACCGACTACCTTTAATAGTCGCTGCCAGTTTTATAGTCTTATTTCACCTCTAGCTTGAATATAAAAACAAGAAGGAAGCTTACAAGGAGAAGCACAAAAATAAATACTACTTTCCACTTACTTTACTTCAAATAAAACAAATATTTACGCGACGAAGGCATACATACTACAATAATAAAATAATATTTATTTTATTGCTTCATTCAAAGAATTTTGGTTGACATAAAAGATGAAAAGATTGAGAATGATGAATTGCAGTTATATGCTACTAGACGCCATCAGACATCATGGAAAATAGAAAATCTGTAATCGTTTTGACTTTCAACAAACATAGTCTTTTATAGCGTTCCCCGCCAGTGTTTATGGCAGAGAGAGAGTGCACCTTTAAATATGTACACATGCGTAAAGATAAAAGAAGAGGATCACTTTTTTTATGTATTTTAATGGGCCATTTAGGATGTCATCCTCCTACACATTGAAAACCTTATATACTCCTCTCATGCAGACAACCCTAATATTAACTGTACGTGTGTGTGTACGATAACTCATTTTTTATTTATTCAAGGTTACGTAAGCCTCACAGCTACAGTTATAGCATCACAAAACTGTTAAATGAAGACAACGTGTCAACGTTGTTGTTTTTTCCCAAGTCACACAAGAAGTGGAAGGGAAGAGTTATTTTTTTATCGTAGATACTTGTGTGTGTTTGAGCGCATACTTACATGTCATCATCATCATCCTAGACAGAGAGATGCCTCCTTTTATTTGCGTGCTTCTTATCATCATGTCTGGTTAACCGTTTTACATAAGTTGGCAACGTCATGAAAATTCTCAGGTGTACGAGAATGAGAGATAATAATGAGAGACAATTGTCCTTATGTTGATGCTGTTTTTTTTGTGCTTCTACTTAATTCTGCAATAATTCGAATAATTGCGATTCTGCTGCAAAATATACCTACTTAAATGGTCAGAAATTCTGGTATTTTTTTACTTTTATCTCCAAAAAGTCGTAAAGNCGAATAATTGCGATTCTGCTGCAAAATATACCTACTTAAATGGTCAGAAATTCTGGTATTTTTTTACTTTTATCTCCAAAAAGTCGTAAAGGCTCGCATGTCGTGACATTTGAATGATAAATAAAAGTAAGTATGCATAAAAAGGGAATGTCTGCTGGGACTGGGAGTTGTAATGGGTGACATGAAAGTGTAAAAAGTGCGCACTGCTGCTGTAAACGCCCAAACAAATCGATAATTACTTAATTTGGGTGGATTTGCAAAAAACATTATGACATGATATTTTCTTGGAAGTTTGAATGGCATAACCGCTGTATTCATATTAATTTTTGAATTGATACATGTTTATTATAATATGAACCTAATCAAGTCAATAATATATGTATGACTAAATACAGGTATGTAGGTGCTTAAGTTTTGGCACAGACGATGGATATTGAAGGTGAAAAGTGCCATTATGTTTAAGTAGAGAAAAACGTAGTTATAATTTACTTACAATGTATAGTAAAATGTGAGGTCATGAAAAGTTTGAATAGGTTTGGAAATAGTTAAAGTGCAGTGGAAAAAACGTGTGACAATGATTGGTGACGGGATGATGTTTTTGTGAATTGTGGAGGCGTTCGTACGCGCATTATTGAGTGAGAGGGGGAGAAAATATGGGTTAAAAGTATGCATCATCAACAGAGCGTCAGTGAAGATCACCAGATGATCGTCTTTTTGGACGTTGCGCTTGTCGCTTGAAGCAAACCTGTTGTTGTAGTAAAACTTTGTATTGGGTTGCTTGCTTGTTTTTTTCTGAAAGATGACGATGATTTATGGTAATTGCTAATGTCCAAAAATAGCAAATAGTGGGAGCTTTACTAGTACCTTACAGTTTTAATAATAATCGATTCTTCCTTCATAAAAAACGTTATGGCAGAAAATGGCTTGAGGGAATATGCGGAATGTATAGTAGAGTTGTGGAGGGATGCGGTGAATCTCAAAGTAACATAAACATAAAAAAGTAATGACCTTAGGATGACTTGACTGAAATTAAATTGAAATTTGATTAATAATGGGTTTTAATTTTATTGATAATTCCAGGGCTTATCAAAGAATTCAAGTTGTTTGAGAGAGTACCTGTCGGTAGACTACATTGAGTACAGCCTCCCACTTCGTTCGTGCAACACAATGACGACAAGCTCGAAAGATCTGGAGGAGGAAGAGTATTTTAACACGATAGTGCTTGAGCCACACCCAAAACTGGTTACAGGTCAAGGACGTGGCTTTCAAGTGAGGTGTAGATACCGTAAACAGGAACCTGCCAACCTGCCCCCAGTTTCGATGAAGATTTTTAAGAACAACATTCAAATCAATGGACATCAAGATGAGGGGGAGGAGTTGACAAATGGGACAAGTGCAATTGACAGAAGTATCAACATTGGGGATCCACTTCAAATTCGGATTCAAGTTCATGCAAATACCACGTAAAACAACTCAGAAACCGTTATATTTTCTTTTTGTTATTAACTTTCGATTTTGTTGAACGCCTCGTACCTTACCCTTTTACTTTGTTTCTTCGTAGGCATAACTTTATTGTCACTAACTGCATAGTTCGTGATGGGCTTGGCTGGGCTGAAGAAACATTGGTTAACTCTGTTGGCTGTCCAGTCGACTCGGAAATCATGCCACCGTTCCATTACGAATCTAATCTTGCCACCGTTGACTTTCCTGCCCACAAGTTCCCGTATAGTCCTACAGTATATTACTCCTGTGGAGTAAAACTTTGTCAAGACTGCCTGGCCCCGGTTTGTCAAGGGCCCAAGAATCTGCGTCCTGTGCCTCAAGTTACCCCATACGGTCGTAAAGCCAGGAGAGACGCAGGCATTCTAGGAAGCGGGGATGCTGACCAACAACCTGCAGAAATTGAAGTTTACAACGGTGTTTGGGTGAATGAAAGGGAGGATGAGGCAGAGTCGGATTCTTCACTACAAGAGAAGCAAGCCCGTGGAGAAGTGCTCTGCTTCAAACAAAGAGACTTTGCTCTTGCCATTGCCATTTCGGGTCTAATCCTGATGGTGGCGGTGCTTGTGCTTATCTTTGTATTATGCTTGAGACGGCGACACACTTTCAAATCAATGGGATCCCACTCTGGATCCAGTTCGATTTACTCCGGATCAGCGGCCACGACGGGATTGACGAGATCCCAAAGGCCGACTTCTTCTCATGGTGGAGGATATTCTAATACAGCATATTCACATTCGTCGGATGGCTAACTGCTATAATTCCCTCCTTAACTATTAAATCTAATTAATAAATTAATTAATTCACGGAAAAAAAGAACTTTTGTTGTTGATTTTTAGGTTAAGGCTTTATAGACACGAAAATATTGAAAAAATTTGTTCATCGCTTGTGCTCCGTAATAACTAGTAACTTGTGTCATCGCTTCTCAAAATATTAAAATTTTGTTTTTGGTAAAATGCAATGCTAAGGTTTGTCTACATCATCATCATACTATTATATTCGTAAAATCCGCTCTGTACTGTGTAAAATAACCACATTAATTTTATTATTAACAAACCATTTTGTTGAAAGGGGTTTCTTAGAAAATTCAGAACATTATCATTATAGTGTGTAGTGTATTTTAATCTCTGATGATGTCAATTGCCATATTATTACTTACTACTTATTATACGTAAATATGTAAACTTTTGACTATGATAAGCTTATACAATGTTGTTAACTATTAATTAATTTTTATCCTGTTATTAACATGATTAATTTTACTTGTGTTGTTAATTATTATATTAATATTTACTTCGCGTTCAGTTACATCATAATGCATGGTAGAAGTACTTTGTTTCGACGTTTTTGTATCGACGACTTCTTTGGAAATGCAGATTACAGCAGCAGCACACAGCTAAATAACCAAACTTGTAAAAAAATAATGGTGTTTTATTGTAATACAAGTTTTTGTATGTATCCAGTTATTAATAATTATTATTTGTCCGGTACTACGATGTTTTTGATTACTGTTTTTATACAAGATGACAAAAAATAAATAAGCGTTAAAAGGTATCTTTGTCCAAGTCGTTTTCATTTTGTTATTAAGAGTCCCATATTATTATTAACTTTCGTAAGCTTATCAGAAAGTTATTGCGCATGTCTGTCTGTCTGTCGGTCTGTCTGCAAACACTATAAATTCTGTTCTACTTGACATAATCGAACCAAATTTGGTACACGGGTACCTTAGGTCAACATTACAACATTACATTAGGATTGAATTTCACCCCCAGATGTCACTTCTGTCACGATCGCTTACGAAAGTTACTTATTTGAGTTTTACACAGTATGCTGACTAATTGTGTATTGGCAGGTACGCCTGCTTTCTTTTCTGGGCAGAATGAGTCAAACTTCAGCTTCGCTACAATTTCGTGTAATTGTACCATAAACTATATAACTAGATGGTATTTTTATATGACATTCGTGGTTCTGATTTGCCTTCACATTTCCTCTTTTAATGCCCCTGCCATTTTTAATTCATCCTCTTCCAATAATTCCCCCTCCAAGCCATGAAAAATAACTAATTCCACCCTATTCGAATAATTCCCCCTGGAAAATGGCGTTTTTTAACATGAACAATGACAGCAATTTACAAAGTAAAACAAAGTTGTGAATTAATATACTATTCTGATTACCACATTTATTTGTGCAAGTTACCACATTTATTAGTAAAAAATAGTATCATTACTACAAAGTGGGAGCAGAAGGTAAGTAAGAGGTCCGGAATCACAGTATAATTTAAATGTGCTATAATTTTTTGTGAGATTCTTGTAATGGGTGGGATGCCCAGTGACATCTTCCTTCCTGTTGAGAGGATGTATATACGGGTTAAAGAACATTTTACTTTATTTGGTGCAGCTGCCAATGCGTTCCACTCGTATATTACGTCTTTGTCTAGCTGTTCCGTCCTTCTGATTAGTCTCGTTGGTTTTACGTTTGCTTTTTGACCTTGACTTGGAAGTCTTCCGAAGGCGGACGCCCTGCTGAGTACTAACTAGTGAAAGCTCACTGTCATTGCCATAATTGATGTAGGACGAGTTTTTGGAGACGTCTTCCTCTGTTCTTGGATACGGTTTGGCAATCATGTACTTTTCTTGCCAATTTGGAACTGGCTCGTGTTCAAACCCAGGCCAAGAGGTGTGGACATCGTCAAAATTGGGAATAGTGAAAGGTACATATTCTCGGGGTTCATCCTCATCATCCGAAACATTGCAATTTTGCTTGTCATTCAAGGAAGCGTTACATTTCTGTTTAAAAAGCACGGAACGAAAAATTGTTTTGAGTATATTTACACATTATGACATAATTAACTATCAAATAGGTGAAGACTTTAAATTTCTTTTTATTAAAACTCTAAAGTACCTTCTGATACAACTTTTTCGACCCAGACCGTCTGTAATCATTTTCATAATCGTCAATGTCGCTGTCAGCTCGGATGCTTCTCTCTGGTGGAGGCCAACGTAAACTCAACATTGCAGCAGCCACGTTAGGACTCAGTTTTGATCTTGAAGTAGATTTGGTGCATGAATTTGTGTTTTTTGATAGCGAACGGTAGCGATTATTTACTGGATCCATTGTCGTTGCCCAACTTTTATCCAAAAAATATCCAATTTAATTCAAACTATAAGTAAGCGAAATATTTCCTAATAGCAATCAGGAGTGTGCGTGTGGCAGTGGCAATTTTTCATTTTCATTCTCGTTCAGTTCAATAATGCCTGGATGCAATCCAATAGAATTCAATATTTACCGATAATCTAAAAATCGGATAACAACACCAAGTTGGTAATTTAAGGTATCCTTGCCAATGTTAGCGACAGAAGGGCGAAAGCAAACATGAAAGGTATAAGGTTACCTGATTCAGGTATCTACTAACTAAACCGTAAACCACGGCTATCTACCGAGGGAGGGTGGGATTGACATTACATGGTTTCCCGGGGTATATAGAGCTATTGCGGACCTACTTAACTAAATTGCGTTTTTAAAAATTAGAACCGAACTCGACAAGAGTTAAATGTATCCATATTGGGATTCCCCATGCTCATTCCCTTATTTTTCATTTTTTTTCTCATTGCTCACTACTTTTACCTTTTAATAAAAATATAACCACTCTCATGCGTCATCGTTATTTCTTCACAGTAGTTACTCAACATTATTATTAAATTACTTATTAAGTTATTAAATTAAACTGTGTGAGGGGAATACGTCTTCGGGAGAACAAGGCTTGGGAGGAACATGACCTGGGGGGAACAAGGTTCGGGCAGAACCAAACCCTTAGGGGGGGAACGGGTTCGGATTATCTGAATTAAATTGGATATTTTTTGGATAAAAGTTGGGCAACGACATGGATCCAGTAAATAATCGCTCTACCGTTTGCTATCAAAAAACACAAATTCATGCACCAAATCTACTTCAAGATCAAAACTGAGTCCTCCTACGCTGCAATGTTGAGTTTACGTTGGCCTCCACCAGAGCAGGGAACCATAATCTTTCAAACCCCCAAAAATTTTCCGTTAGCCGGACTCGAAAATTTCCCAACAATTAACATACTATAAGTTTTGTATTTTTTATTGTTCCCAAAACCACTGTAACAAATTTCAGTCCAACAGGTTAAGAACTGAACCCTTTGCAATCGCGTAGACATGTCAATAATTTGGGAGAGGCAGATCCCCAAAAATATGAAAGAGGTAGGTGTTCGCGCGGAGCGTGCAAAAAATTTGCCGAACGATTTTTCAAAATTTAAAATTTGAGCCCCAATTTGCAAATAGTCAAAATAAAAAAGTCAAAAAAAGTCAAAACATCGCAAAAATTACCATTTTCTAAGGTTCAATTTTCAAAATTCGGGGTTGTTAGTGCAGCTGGTATTTGTATTTCCCACAAATCAGTTAGAAAATTTATAAAATTTAAAGAAAGCGCGCCCGAATTTTTTCTTACGCGGCATTGACTTTGGGGAGGGGCCACGTTCCCTCGGTGCTTCCTA
>JAHZNB010000017.1:0-22285 GCA_027744295.1 Callyntrura guangdongensis | reverse complement strand
TAAGCCGATGGAGTAGAAAACCATTGTCTCGAATATATTCATTGTTACATTAAATCCTATTATTTTGTTGATCATCTCTGCAATATTTAACAATGTTTGGTAATGACGATAAATATTTTGCCACCGATGTAAGATGTCTTTGTCTGTTAGACTAAAAGTCTCATGTCGGACTTTAAAAAATATTAGTTGCCTAATAAATGCATTGGTGGCTATCCACAACGTGGTAATGGACGAAAGTGACATTATGTCAGTGAGAAATATTATACTTCTACGTTGTAAAAAACCGAATGTTCCGAAAGAGATCAGAATATAATCGCTTGTCCTGAAATTTGCAAAAGAACATTTTAAAGTGTAATTGTTTGGAGCGGTGTCTAGAAAGAGTCCTTCTTTAAAACTTTTCAACAAATCACATGGCCATGTTGGACTGGTCCAATTTTCTCCATCGAATCCCCTCACTAAATATGTAGCACACATGAGCGCGTTAATGAACAACAAAAGCTTTACCACACGTCTGTTGACTGTCAAACTTATTACTGATCCATGTCCTAAAAGATCCAGTGGGCATTCAATAAAACTGTTCGCTAGCTTTTGATAGTTTAAACTTTGACTCCAGAATATATTAATGGTAGAGAATTTTGTCATAAATGTTACAATTTGAAGTGCTAAATTAAAATATGCCTGTGGATTATGGGATTCTTCTTTTGTGGGAATGCTTTGCCGAATTTCAAAAATTGCCCAAATGACAAGGCCTAGAAAACTTAATAAACAAACCGCTTTATGTAGGGGATTTGATCTAATGGTAAATCGAATCTGGCCGATTCCATGTTCTTTGACAAGGCGGAACGGACACCAAAGAATCCAATGACAGTAATTTAAATAGCTTACAAAAATATTAGACAGTTCAATGTTTTTAGGGTAAATTAACGGCTCATGTTCGGAAATATCTGGGGTGAAGTAGGTAATAACATTAAAGTGGGGACTGTTTTTCTTGGTGCTTTTCATTTTCGTTTCGTCGTGAAAATACTGCTGCTAAAAACGTGGAGGTTAAATAGAAATTATGAACACAACGAAGTAATTTTATAGCGAAAGGCTATAGAACAGATACTACTAACCTAGATAAGACAACAAAGGAACCTATTTGGTGCACTGATGTTTAGAAATAAATTAAAAAGGGTTGTAGTATATGGTACACATGTGAAACATGTTGCGTGACCTGATAATTAAAATAGTTTTTTATTAAGTGCTTTTGTATTGAATATTAAAACGTTGCAGTTCAATGAACACAATACATTTGTCTATATTGTATTTCGATATATTTTAAATTTACTCAACTGGTTAACTTTTCTACCAACTTCGTTATATTATCACCGAAAGCATAACAAGAGCTTCTATTATTTCATTCACCTAACTAAATATTATTCAATTATTATTATTAAAGGACATCATATAATTTATTAGCAAATATATCGTGTTTAATCTTGAATTCATCATTAGTCCAGGTTTAAAGTTAAAGAATCGATACTGTACATTACATAATGTATAAATAAATAATAACATCAATGCATGTTATACAATTGGTTGTATTAATAAAACTTATTAATTTATAGAAGTACGCTGAGGCTGAATAATTATTTGGAAATCGATTGGCAAAATTGGGTCTCAAAAGGAGTTCAGGGACCAACGTTACTAAAGAAAAGAGTATTCAGTTACTAGGTGGTGTTTTTTATCACACTAATTTGATTAGTTCAGGGACCAAAGTTATTAAAAAAGAGTATTCAGTTACTAGGTGGTGTTTTTTATCACACTAATTTGATATATGCTATAACTCCAGCTTTTTTTAGTTGTTTGGCGAAAATCCCGTCTCAAACGGAACTCAGAGACTAAAGTTATTACGAAATCAATTTTTTGTATAATATGGTAAAGTCAGAGAACCAAGAAGTCAAACAAGAAATGGTAGAGTAGGCAAGAGAAACAACCACGACAGGTGAAACATTTTCGTTAATACAAGGTGTAGTCATGCTCAAGACAACAAGAGAAACTACAAAGATGAGCAGAAGCACAGCATGGAGAAGGTAAATGAGTGAGTAAGAAAGCGACGCGACGACATCCCGAGGAAAATGATATACGCCTTATCGTAAATAATTTAATATGCCAGAATATTATTCGCTGATAAATCTTAAATATTTACAAACTTATTGGTCACCCAAATCTTACCAACTTACGACCTTAACATTTTAAAAGACAAATACATATTATGACATGACTGAGTGAATCTTCTTGAAATATCAAACTTTGATAATCAAAGTGAACATCCGTCCGATTGCTTATTTCCCATTTACTTTGCGATTCCTTGAATGCAGATAATAAAGTACGTTACTGTCGTTCCCACCAGCTACAATTAAAAACATAACATATTTAGTATAGCTCACAATAAATGCAACCAAAAGGTTGTGAAATGAAGAGTATCCAAATGAAAATTCAGTTCATCACTCATCGTCAGTTGGATACATGGCAAACTTAGATCAGCAACCTATTGTATTATCCATTTTCCGAAACATAGAATTCACAGCCAAGATAAACAGTTAACTAATAAATTTTGCAAAACCTTCGTATTTTCGTTGATAATAAGCAAGAATTCAATTATTTTTAATTTAATCATTAGTACATATTATGTAGACCAAGTACAACATATACAAGCTAAAATTGTGAATGTTGGCCAGAAATTTTGTTTATACTACGTATGTCAATATCCAAATGAAAATTCAGTTCATCACTCATCGTCAGTTGGATACATGGCAAACTTAGATCAGCAACCTATTGTATTATCCGTTTTCCGAAACACAGAATTCACAGCCAAGATAAACAGTTAACTAGTAAATTTTGCAAAACCTTCGTATTTTCTTTGATAATAAGCAACAATTCAATTATTTTTAATTTAATCATTAATACATATTATGTACACCAAGTACAACATATACAAGCTAAAATTGTGAATGTTGGCCAGAAATTTTGTTTATACTTCGTATGTCAAAATAAATTTAAAATAAACATTTTTCAAAATCATTTTTTTGTACTTCGAATGCAAAGTTCATTGGACAGATGCAATTGGCTTTTATTTATCTTCAAGTCAGATGAAAATATAAACTAGGTTTTCATTTGGCTACTTATTCCTAGCATGAATTACCAGCCTCCACATTATGTTTGTAAATTTTAAACACTTGATTGTATATAAAATTTCAGAGCTTACGTTTGCGATAAACCCATAGTTAATGGTAAATACACCTCCAGCCCGAATACCAACACTGTCGTTGTTGTTTATCTCATCAATCAGTTCTTGATACTGATATTTTGACATCAAGGTATGTAGATTCCCATTTTTCAGCCATTTTGCAAATGACTTCATCTAAAACAAAAATAAATAATTAAAAGGGGTACATTTTGGAAAAAATATAGTATCAAAATACCTGTAGACTAATATCAGCAGATAGTATCAAAATACAGCATGTTCCACAAAAAAACCATATTAACTCTAAAAGGCTGGACCAGCTTAACCCTGATTCAGTATGAGAAAACACTTCCTCGAAGCTGGTTGAATAGTAAACTAAACTTTCTATTATATTAAACAAAACATTTGTTCCTACAATTTTGTTGATCAACTCAGATATTTGAAGCAGTTCCATGTACTGACTTTCTAAACCCCTCCATTGCATTTTAGGTTCTTGGATATTTTGGAATGTATGCTGCGAAACTTCCTCTAGATGCTTTGAAAACGAAATCGTTATCACCCATAAGGTAACAATGCAAGTAATCAGGAAACTGTCGGTAAGGTAAACTAATACACAGCGTTGAAAAAAGCCAAAAGATCCAAATGTTATTAAAACGTAGTCTTCGACAGTCATGTTTTCGGGGCAACTTGGCGCTGTGTTACTAAAAAGTATGGCTTCACGGCATGCAGTTAAAAAGGAATCCACCAACGTACAGTTGTTATCTTTATCTTGAACAATTTGACTAGAAAACTCTATAATGTCTATAGGTGCAAGCAATTTTGCTACTAAAACTATTGAATTGAGTAAATACATGCCACGAATAATGAGCTTTGACGTAGCCAAATATTTTCCAGTCGTGGATATTTTCCCGGAATTTGAACATTTTAATTTTAGAGTTGGCGATGTAATTTGTAAGTTGCACAATGTCGGATTCACTCCTCCAAAATGTTTTAATTGTTTGAGCCTTATTTAAAAGTTGGGCGATTCCGAAAGCCAGTTCAAAGTATCCGTTTGCATTTATTGTATCTTTTGTATTAAGTAAAGTGTTTCGCACCTGGAATATTATCCAAAACAGGCTTGTAATACAACTTAAAGCACATACAATCTTGTGCGGTAACCAGAACCTTGCATAAAAATGTTTCACTGATGTTGTTGCGTATTCTGGTTCCATTATTAGGCGATATGGGCACCAGCATAAAAAGTAACTGTAGTTGAAGTACGTTCTAATTAAATTGAGAATACGCATGTTTTCTGAAGAAACTGAGGAATGATTTTTACTGGTCACAAAAACATGCGTCGTGCTAATTTGGTGTAATCCCGACATTCTTTTAAACAACTAGAAAAATTGACTGGGAAACAGTCTTGAAAGATTGTAAATGAACAAATCGATTTAAGATTTTTGAGTTAGAGCTAGTTTTCAAGGTTAATATTTATATTTTTACAAACAAAATTAAGTACTTATATAGTAGTTTGCAGGCACATCCGCCTTTCAAAAACTTGGCGTGTTCTAGGCCATATTTTGTAAGTTTATTGTTGTTTTATTTACACTAGAATCAATACTAATTACGTCGATTTATACATCAATCACACAGAGTGGGCATATTTATAAATAAACGACTACAATATGTAACAGTGTAATATTGTGGGCAGACCATTGGAAAAATCGTTAAAAGTTCAAAAAAATTAGTTTGACAACTTCACAACATGTTGGCTAATATTTTTCATAGACGTATGCAAATTAAATTAAGCGCATTTTAAACTTGAAGTTATGGTCGAAGTAAAACTGTCTACATTTGTAGTCATTTGGTCTACTTAAATATCTAAAAGTAACCTTTCTTTGGTTTAGGCATACTTTTACGCCAACATCAATGACTAAACACCATGGCATTACATTTTTAAGTAGTTTTTTACTAACAATATCTGAGATAATTTTAACACTACCTTTCATTAACGGGAAAATTTCACCCGTACTTCAAAACCGATGAACCGTCCCTTAGATTATGATCATTTATTCCTGCGGGAAAAAAGCGTCGATCAGTTGTCCCTGATGTAAATTTATGGGACGATTATTTCATCAATAATTTTAGGGACGAAAAGTGAATCAATTTTTGTATTTTATTAAATTTTACAAAAAATACACAATTTCCAACTCTTTTTGGGTCACTTTCAAACATTTAGGGTCGTAATACTCATAACATATTTACATATATAAAATATTAAGAAATCTACACAAGTGTATCTAAAATCAAGTACATACTCTGAGTCTGTAAAAAAATACGATGAACGTCAATTTCATGCTGCACAAAAAGTCAACGTGTTTCCACTTGTTATTTGCATCAGAAAGTTTCTTAAACGTTGACAACTTAAATCCCACGTAGGCAATTTGTTGGTCATCATGTCTTGAATAAAATATCCCTATCATGTGGTAACCCTACTAATCAAACAGTCTGTTACGAATTCATTTTTTAATCAGTCAATCCAACCTGACGATGATTTTTCAGTTTGATTGTTTGAGGAAAATGTATACACGCCATTTGGTACGTCTTTTTCATCAATTTGGAGGGACACTTTTTCCATAAGCACAATAATATTCAATAGCTACACTATGTTTCAAACTGACCGTTGCGTTGATTTTATTCTTCAGTGTGTACAAACTTCTTCAATTTTAGTCTCCTTCGTTGTATCACCAGAACTCGTCGTGTCGTCAGACATCGTGATCAAGATGCTTACTGTCTGCCTTCGTAAAATGGAATTAACCTGAATATGAAACTCCCAGGGCAACTACTGAACTTACCATATTCCAATACTGTAATTTCATAGACTGAAATTACCATAATTGCGAGATAAATTTTTCCTTAAAATATTGATTTCATCTCATAAAATTTTTGATGAAATAATTGTCCCATAAATTTACATCAGGGACAACTAATCGACGCTTTTTTGTAGGAATAAATTATCATAATCTAAAGGGGTGATTTATTGGTTTTTAAGAAATGGTCAATTGTATGCATTCATTAACAATAGATAGTGGATGAAGCAGACTTAAACATAAACTAAGAGATTATTTTTATTTTTCCGAATTAATTTGACTTGTTTTTGCTCAGATAAAGGGCGTTTTTCAAACATTGTATAGTACAAACTACATACATTTTGTATATAGCAATTATTGTTAAATGGTAATGGGCCGGGTTCCAGTAAGCCATAATTTTTGAAGCGACATTTTTCTGACTTTAAATTCAATATTCGGGTGCAGAAATTACAATATAAATTATAGTAATAATAGAATGTATTTACGTACCTATATATATTTACGACGAGAATGTATTATTAGATGATACAATTGAACTTTGTCAGTTCTTTCAAGTGTTGTATTGGAATTGGAACCAACCAATAATAATATGTAATGGTAATATTGTGTATAATATTGCTAATTGCTTTCGTATTACACATTAAATAATACTTCTAAATTAATAAATCATTACAAAAACCAATTGATTAGCACAAGTACATCGTTAAGTTGCATATTATTTATTTTCTTATATCTTTCATTACACAGCAACAAAATTAAAAGCTCTGAGAGCAAAACATGCATAGTTACATTAAATTTAATACATCGCCGCAGTCAACTCATTTTACCTTTTCCACTTCGGGAATTGAACCCGTAATATAATATCGAAAATTCCAAGTATCTGATTTTATTTATTCCTGGATTGTTTTAATACTGGAATAACTAAAAACAAGTACTAGTAAAATTTCATAACATATTTACAATGCAATATTTTTTAAAAATATTTGGTTTAATGTGTTTGTCGATAAAGTTGATAATGTAGGAGCATTGTAATTTTGATAATCATTACAAAAACCAATTGATTAGCACAAGTACATCGTTAAGTTGCATATTATTTATTTTCTTATATCTTTCATTACACAGCAACAAAATTAGAAGCTCTGAGAGCAAAACATGCATAGTTACATTAAATTTAATACATCGCCGCAGTCAACTCATTTTACCTTTTGCACTTCGGGAATTGAACCCGTAATATAATATCGAAGATTCTGATTTTATTTATTACTGGATTGTTTTAATACTGGAATAACTAAAAACAAGTACAAGTAAAATTTCATAACATATTTACAATGCAATATTTTTTAAAAATATTTGGTTTAATGTGTATGTCGATAAAGTTGATAATGTAGGAGCATTGTAATTTTGATAACATTTGCGTTATACTTTGTACTATGCATTTTCTATTATTAGATGATTCACTTGATACTTGAATTTTAATGCTTAATAGTTTTCAATAAAAAAAACATGAGGAAAGTAGATAAAGGCGACGATTGAACGGAGTTCATGGATGACATTGAAACATTAACTTTTATTATTTCTCAAGCTTTCGGTTGATCACTTCAACCATCATCAGGAGATACTGTATAATATAAAACAGGAAATAGAAAGTATATATGATAATTGTGATGTAAGGGATAAAATTGTGGTTATCAAACAACTTACAAAGAGATTTTCGAAAAGTAGTGATATGCGTACAGAGATCAAAACAATGATTTAAGACGATTGAAATGATCATTAATAACCGTTTTTTACAAAGATGAAAAATGTGATAAGGGAAATTTTTAAAATTTGTTCGTAGTTAAACTAATGTATTAATTATAATCCAGTGGTTTCATTAGAGATGGTAACGATGCATCCCAAATTGAAGATGTTTGAAATCCTTTGGAAATATTGATGGTAGAGTTACTAAGAATGTACAAATGTTCTTTCAATGTTCATCCAAGCAGTATGCTTTCTAAAGATACCTTTCGGTTTTTGGTTTTAAAAATGTTTTGATTACCGTTTCGACACTGTTGCCACTGGGACTAGCGAATGAGTGTCCTTCAACTGACCCGCTGTTAACAGGCGATTTTTCCGACATCTTATCCGCTTTCATGGTCGACAGGTCCAAATCAATGGATCCTACTACGCCTTCTGAATTGCCACAAGACGTATTACTTTCATGGGATGAGTGATGATATAACTCTTCCTCCTTATCTATAGACGTCTTGTCCACCTCTGATACATAAGTAACCGTGTGGTTTTTTCCTGGGGAACCTTCCTTGATGTTACCACAAGCCTTCTTTGTAGTGACCAAAGACGATGAGCAATCGCTATCCAGCAAGTGAAGACTTCTTTTCAAGTCTCGACGAACGTTCTCCTGGCCGCCCTCTTCTCCCCCTCGACTGGCCACAGAAGTAGAAAGAGCATCTTCCTCCAAACGGAGACGCCCTTCCCTAATATTCTGACCAACAACATGATTCATTTTCTTGGGTCGCCATGATAACTCGGCCTCGTGGCTGTCCCCACCTCCGCGAAAAGCTCTAGAGTACCCACCTGTGGTGGGAGGAGTCTCATAAAAAATTTCATCGGAGCCAGTCCCCACACCCACGCTAGTATGTCCTCCGTTGGTGCTAAAGCCGCGCATCATAAGAGCGTCATCGAACCCAAAGGAACCAGACAACATAGGCCCAAAGCCCCCTTCGTTGGTTTGGTGGATGCACACCTTTAACGCTTCATTTTGCTCGTAAGAGATACGCAGACGTGCCATTAACATTTTGTTCATTTTGTTCAAGTAATTGCAGCGGACGCGAAGCTCGTAGTTGTCATTGGTCAGGTGCTCCATCCGTTGCTGTAGCTCCTGGGTTTGAGAAGCGTAATAGTACCCATTTCCCGTCCGATGATTGGAGGTGGACGATGCTCGAACCTGAGGATAATTATTATAGTTCCTTCCGCTGCTATCCGTAATCGATGAGGGAGCGTCACCATCCCGACGAATGTTCACCCGACCTTGCATGCTTCCTAGCACGTACCTTGAGGTATTATCCACCGCCACATTTGGGGGCTGGGCGGACGAATAGTCCATACAGGGGCGTCGATGAGCTGCCATGGAAGGGGGCTTATTTCCTCCCGGTCCACTTAAGGTATCCATCGACCCTCCCAAAATGCCGTTGCCACGTTCGTTGTCATCTGGGAGGATGGAGGGATTGGGACACTGCATCCACCTCTCCTGAGATAATTTGCGACTTTCAAAGCCTGGCGATGCTGGTCCTGAATTCGTGGGAGTGGTGAGAAGATTGTAAATGGATCGATTTTCCTGGATGAGTTTGGGTTTCAACACAGCTTTATTAGACGGTGCAGCAATGCGACTCGAGAAGAATTGATCCAAACGACCGGAAGGGTTGCTAGGAGTAGGATTGGCATACTGGGGATGAGGAGTAGAAGGTATCACGGATGTAGCAGCAATAGGTGGGCCAGAATTGGGGTTATGAGCGACAACCCCTTGCATACCGGGGTTTTGGGGAACTGATAAACGGTACGAACACCCAGCGGTTGGGTGATTGGCGTATACTTGTTGATACGTAGGTGGTGGGGGCCGGGTAATATATCCCGTGGCAGCACCAGCCGGTCCAGGATTGCCCCTCCGAGACATGATAATCATACGGCGATCGTGGTAAGCCATCTGTTCCAAAGACATCTGCCTCTGCAGTTCTGGTTGCTGTTGTTGTGGTAAGAGTTTGTGAGAGTGTGATAGCTGCTGTTGGGATGGACCGACAGGTACACCCTTATTGATCCCCACAAGAGGCTGTTGCTGAGTGGTAGAATTATTTGCGGTATGATGAATAACTACATTTGGCGGAACGTCCTCCACCGTTCCAGTTCTCTGAGGGGCGGAACGTCTAGGTTGTCCATTTCCTAATGCTGATATCGGCGAATCACTGACGAAACTCGACTCAGTTGGGGTTAAAGACGCAACAGCTATTCCTGATGTCGTCTGTGGACCTTTCGTAGCGCCAGAAGTTGCTTGTTGAGCTGCGGCAGCAGCTTCCGCTTCCTTGACATGCTTAGGTTTTCGACCTCGCGGCTTTCGTATCTTAACTGGCAGCCCGGTTGCGGACAACTCTTGAATTGGCATTGCTACACCAGCCGCTGGACTTGCAGTTACGCCATTTAACGGATCGCCATTGCCATTAGGGCTAGATTCAGTAAGAGATCCATTACTATTATCTCCTGCGGTGGTGGGTTCAACAGAGTTAGAATCAGTGCCAACGTAGTTGGCCGCACTCAAAGCCGCTTGAGCAGCGTGGGTTTGGTCACTGTGTAGTAAAAGTCGGTAGAAACTTCCGTTGGAATAACCCAAAGTACCCAATTCACCCACCCCGCTCCCGGCATTGTTTCCTCCACCTCCCTCAGAACACTGAAGACTCTGCCGATCGGTACCACCACCCAGTGGAATATAGGTGGACCCCGACCAGGCAGAAGCATCGTCAATTTCTGTAACGGCCCCAGCCGTATTTGTAGGGTCCATCACAGCGTACAAATCATCACAGGTGAAAAACTCGGGAATACTGTAGGTCCCAGTGTCGCCACCTGCACATACATTTAAGTCGTGGTCACACGGAGTGGTGCACACCACACTATCCTATTAATTACCCTCTATATAAAAAAGAATCCTTTTTCTAACATCTACAATCTTACCAGTAGCGACGCTATACTGGATCCCATCCATGTTGAAGTACTCCCCATCCCCATTATCTAACAACAGGTTGGATTGCGATCGGTGATGCGGGGGAGTGGACTGCAGTCCCGACTGGGAAGTACCCCCAGACTCATTATTACTCTCGGAAAGATGCATGTTTTGTGGTGGCGGCGGAGGCGGCTGTTGCCCAGACATCATTTCTATTTTTCTTTTGTTAGCTCAACTTCGAAATCACTCTAGTATCTTTACGGTGTCTAGAATAAAAAAACAACAGAGTACATAATCAAACACTGAAATTGTCATGGACTAAAATGGCTAACGAAAAATTCATTTAACTTACATTTTGGGGCTTATTTGAAAGAAAATATCAAAGCAAGTTCAAGACCGTCAACTGTCAGCAGAACCAGTACACGGGATTCACTAATTCACATAAAAACACGGAAGTAAATTTCTATGCATCTTGATATTTGTATATCTATTCATATGTTAGTAATAACACAATTTCCAATAGATGATAAAACGATCATCAACAATGAACAATTAACAATAAATAAAATTTGCTACTGAACGTTTTTCTGCTACCCACAACTCTTCTATAACTATAACTCTTCTACAACATAACGCGTCGGGGATGTGGCAAAGAATTACTTACACAACGCGATTTACTACTACAACTCTCTGAACGCAACTACCTAAGATCCATTGATAATATGCACTTCTGTTTATGCTATGCTATAATAACTTAACACTTAACTAAAATTTCAGGATATCAAATAGACATAAGATAGTGACTGGAAATCCTTACTCATTGACGTGCGGAAAAGAATGAGAAAATGCGTAATGACTAGTGACTACAGTAGCTTATTTTTTGACAATGAACCAAAACTAAAATATAAATAAATAAATAAAAACGCATGCTTTTAAAAGCAAATTTTTGCGAATTTACAAAATGAAAATGCACTTTCAAAGTTTCTAGAGGTATAATAATAAGGATAGTTAATTGGTTAATAGTTTATCATGTCGTCAATATCAACATCGGCATAACCTCGCTTAATATGTATTAGCAATTAACTAATTGTAATTTCTGGTCCTAAAGGCTTCAATTGACGTTGAACTTTATCACTTACCCACTTGAAAATTGATGATCTGAAATGTTGAATTCTATGGCCACCTTACTACAGAACCGGTCAGGGATATTACACTTAGATTGTCTTTTTTTAATACCAACCGTCGCCCTGTCTCCTCTCTTTAACCCTCCACGCACCGCTGGATCAGTAATTTACTGTTAATTATAAATAAAAAATAAATAATTAACAGATGTAGATGTTGACTTCGACAGTTATCAACTTATACTAATCATGCGATTTAGTGACGGATGATCACTGAAAATAACAATTATCGTCAGTATTTTTCCTACATTCAGCTACGACTGTTACCTTTGACCTTTTAAAAAACGTCCTGATTCACTTAATTCCCGAAAACGCAATTGCCCTTCAAATTATTAAAGTTAACTTTTAACTATACATTAGTATACAGTTATAATGTCAATATCAAGCAGAGCCAGCAATCAACTCGTGATTTAATAAATATTGACTAATACAAATAACGACGCCGATAACCTCTTCTATCATTTAATAGTCAACAGTAATAATTTAAGATAAAGTTAAAACTATTTACTAAAAAACTTAAATGCAGATAATTAAAATGAAATGAAAATCAACTAAATGACGAGACCAGGAACGCAAGGTAACCAAACTCCTCTACTCTTAAACTAAAGCCCCTAACTAACCAACCAACCAACCAACCAACCACTAACCAACCTTGCGAATTTCTCACTCCTCACTAGTCTCTGCTGCTGCTGCTTGCTGAAGAAATACAGGGGGAAAAGTTGAATGCGAATTAATGCTTCAAATCATGAATGATCCTAGTTCATGATCACTCACTATTACAATTACAACATAACAGCCACACTACTACACTGAATCTACTGTGTGACTCTGACAGCTCGATGACAGCTACTGGGGTCATTCGTACACCTTCACCCGTCTTCTTCAAACTAACAAATATGAATGTTCCCTTAGTTGTTCATTTGCATAAGCCAATAACCCTTGACAGGTAGGTGTGCGTGGATGGTATACTTTTTGTTACTTTTGTTTTGCGGCATTTCCTAAATGGTCGATGGTGTGGAAAGGGAATAATGAAATCTGACATTAATTATGAACTTGTATGCCACAAAAGTTATTGCGATTATTTATAATATAAACAATTAGTTAATAAAACTACAGAATTAAAGCAATACTTCATTGCATTTATCGTACACCTTCACCCGTCTTCTTCAAACTAACAAATATGAATGTTCCCTTAGTTGTTCATTTGCATAAGCCAATAACCCTTGACAGGTAGGTGTGCGTGGATGGTGTACTTTTGTTTTCCGGCATTTCCTAAATGGTCGATGCTGTGGAAAGGGAATAATGAAATCTGACATTAATTATGAACTTGTATGCCACAAAAGTTATTGCGATTATTTATAATATAAACAATTAGTTAATAAAACTACAGAATTAAAGCAAAACTTCATTGCATTTAAGTCAATTGAATTTAGTAATTATAAAATTCGGAGCCCCGTTGTCCATCAACATTTTAGGTACAATTTTTGTTATTCGGATGCTATTTTTTATACAGGGGAAAGGGTGTAACGTGTATTGGGAGGCGTTGCCCTAAATGTTCTAATTTTTTAATAAAACTATCCAAATTGGCTCAAATTTGATGTAAATACAGATACGTATGTAATGTAAGTATGGTGGTTTCACACGTTGCTCATGTTATCCCTAGAGGGCATCAAAGTTTAAATATTGTTTGCTCTGCAAAGCCAGCTTTGAACTGGCTTCGGCTTCTTATGTCAATTTACTTAACAGCGCAGCGTCCACAAGAAGAAGCATTATGGTGAAAAAGTCCAGGCACGATAAAGACGTAACACATTTATTGTGCAAGCGTTAAGTTATGTATTTATTTTGGGGTTTTTCTTGAAAATGTCAGCGTCTGACTAGGACTTTGGACCTTTATAAAGGGCGTAAATACTTTATTTTGCTTGGATAATTTTAAAATTTAACTTCTATGGATACCAATTTTGCTCCATACATGGGAGCTTAGGAAAAAGGAGACTCCTTTCCTAAGGAAAAGTTTTCATTAAGAATATGGCCGTTAATTACTTCTGCTTTTGAGCATACTGGATGGGAGCGTTTTAGTTAAGTTTGAAATAGTATTGATTTATCCCTAGATGGCACCTAAATGATTTTGGCATTATACAACTCTGAAACGGTTGCGACGTTTTGAACTCGATTTATTTGCTACATGGCTGTAAGACAGAGAGAAAGAAATGCGAAGAGAAAATCTAGAGATTTAAAAATAATAATCAGTTTAAATCTTATCAGCTCGTTATGTTAGATTTCAGATTGCAAATAATTATAATAATAAAACTCAGTTAGCTCCTAGATTCTGTTAATTATCAACAGGTTTTAAGTTTTAATTATTGCTCTGGGGGGACGGGTGCCATCAAGTTGAAGTATTGAATCTTCATCTTCCGTACACACGTGAGAACGTTTTATCGTTTTTCCTGCCGGTTTAGGCTGGTTATAGTATGGTTCGTAGTTCGTACACATCATTTGTGTAATATGGTTATTGTTTATAACCTTGCTCGCCAATTTTTACGGCAAGATTGTCAAGAATACAAAGACCAAAAATAACAACAACATAACAACATAACCAACATAATGGTTCTCTTCAGAAAAAAAAGGAAAACCAAAAAATCTTTTAAAAAATCGTTTCGGCTGCATGCTCTATAATCGAAGCAATCTATGAGCAGATTAAAGATGACGGGAAAAATACTCAGCTTTCACCACCACCATGTAGAGGATCCTTGCGCCATTTGCTTAGAAATAGTGCCCCCTTGCTGCAAAAATGAGGGAGAAAAAATCAACAAAGAGGGAATGGTTGGAGGTTCTGGAACCCGCGAATTTTGGATGCGAACTCCATGCTCCCACCTGTTTCATTTCCACTGTCTCTCCATCTGGTTCAATAGGTAATTTTAAAACGGAGTGGAAACTTCAATTAAACATTAACAGCGTTTATATAAAAGGCATGTAGCGCTAGACTGTCATCTTTTCTTCTTTCCAGTCGAGGTTACCGCTGTCCCTTGTGTCGAACAGAATTTAATGAAGATGAAACTACGCTAATTATCACAGTTAGAGAGATTACAACCGGTAATAGACATATTTCCCCAGCAAGCTCCCTGAGGCAACGTCGACCCCAACAGCAAAGTCAGCCTTCTTTATTTCGCCGATGGTTTGACTATGCCATGTATCGATTGCCATTTTTGAGGGAACATCATGCTCATGGTCGCGAAGGAGAAGTGATGATTGAGGAAGTCAATTCGGACAGGAGGAATGGGAACGACCTCCCACAACAAATCAATTATCAAAGGACACACCAAATTCTCAGCTTCATTCTGGTGTGCATAGGGCTTCCGTTCATTTATTTCAGCGGTTTTGATGCTGACACCAAATCGCTTCTCGTTGGAATCATCCTTCAATTTATTCATCATTACTATTATTAACGCAATTATCCTATTCAACCGATCAGGGAAAGAGTGGTACAAGTGATTTCTTCACTGGTTTTTGAAATTAGTGGAGGGAGGGTCAGTTACTCTGATGTTGGAGGAAGTTAATATTTATGAGATCATTCCTATGGGCAATGGGGTCACACGTTTGTCATATAAATAAAGGTACTACAAAAATTTTAAAACGTTTTTAAAAAGTTACAGCTTTATTGTTTATTTTTACAAAAGTAAAAATATTGCCGTTTATCATCCAACGTCGTGTGAAACATGAGCCCGAGGTAAAGATACGACCTTATGGTTGTGTGCGACTGTGCGTCATGAGAGTAATTGATATTGATATTGATATTGATTTATTAACGTCATCATCAGTATTCAGCATAAGCTGAGACCGCTACTCTGAGGACGAGGTACTGATAGTCCTCCGATGTTAGGTCGACCACTGTCTTCGCCTTCTAAGCCGCCCTGAATAAATAGGAAGAATTTAACAACTGATATTTTTAACTGTCGGTAATAATACCTAGTAATCTCAGTAATAAGTATAATTCCTTTGGAAGAAAACATAAATGATACCTAGAACATGCCCATTACTAGATCCACGGCCATTCACCCGAAAAACGATAAAAAGGCGTTATAATTATGGGCACGCCAATCAAATTTATGTCCTTCAAACTAACAAAATATGTTATTAATTTTCTTTAAAGAGCATCTAATAATGTCATATTGCCTTGAACTAAAAAATGTCGGAATACGATTGATGGTAAAGTAGTTCCTGGTATTCTTTACTTACACAAAAACATGTTTAATTTATGTTCTTCCATTTTCCCCGCTTGCGATGTTACATAGAAGAAATAAAGACCTAATGTATAGAATCAACCATCGAAATACAAAAAATACCGATCCATTTAATTGCTGTATTTTCGTAGTCCTTATAAGTTTGTGTGTGCATTTCAATTAATCTTATCTCACCCATAAATAGTTGAAAATAAATTACTTTTATTTTTTGCTAAAATTATATTCATGTGAATCGAGTAGCAAGTAAATGAACTATTCTAAGAGGAAAACAAATATGTTCCATTTGGCTTTTAAGTATTAAGCTTTCTCTTAAAATTTATACCAGTATTCGCACTTTGCCCCTACCTAGTGCAGCTTTGCGCTAGCTACGTTGTTGCTGCGCATTTCTCAACAAAAGTAGAAAATATTTTTATGTAGTAGGGTTTGCGTCATAGAAGAATAGAGTAAGTAGCAAAAATGTTTGTGATGTACAAAATAACTTAAAATGGGAAAAACTACGGCACACGAGAACTTGTTTCTCTACCGTGAAAACAAATTTCATTTGTCACTTTCTGTCTTCATTGATCATTTTGTGATGAAATAAAAACTTTTAAAATTTAAACTTTTGAGATATTTGAGAATTTTTTCTTCCGTTCTAAAATATGTTTATTTTTTTTTACTGAAATCACGTTTTCTTTGTAAAAAATTAAAATTATCTAGTTTATTCATGCCATGCTATAAACTTGTAGATTTGTTCATAAAACGATCATTATTTCCAGTTAAAAAATAGTTGATAAACCTGTTGTAATTATGTGATAAAGTTTCATCACACTTTTCTCTTCTTCCTTTTTCTTGTCGTCCTAGTTATTATCTCCCGTCATTCTTCATTTTTTTCCCACTTCATTCTCTCGTTCCTTCTCACATTTCTCCTTTCCTCTTTTTCCCTCATCTCTGCTCTGCATTACGTGAATTTTGCTGGGTGACATAACCAAATAAATTCGCAGAAAGGAACACAAGTGAAGTGCAAATTGGATTTTTTTGTTCGTTTTCCTGTTTTCTTGTGTCGTCGTAACTCTGACAAAATTAAATTACCACTTCTCAACAACAACCACTCAGCAACTCGCTTGTTTGTTGTAATCAAGCTTGTTCCAGAGAGGCAGGCAGACAGAGAACGAAGAAAGGAGGAAGAAGGAAACGAATTCACGAGAAGGTTTCTTCTCACTTGAGTCTCTTGTCATTAGCATTAGTAGTAGTGCCAGTGTAGAAAATCCTGTAAAATCTCTTATAACCGGATCTTGATTTACGAGTAAAAAGGACACATATACTTGAAGTACGTTATTATATGATCCTTTCAAAATTACCTCTCTCGTGGTGACCTATAAAATGACCTCTGGATTTTGCTAGTTTTTTATTAACAAAAATTCCGGCTCTATTTTTGGTAATTTCTCAAGCCCTCAAAAGTCAGCCAGCGAGACGATAATCTCGTCTCTTATCTCCATTTTTAACGCCCTTTTTCCTTTCACTATTTTTTTGTTCAGAAATCCCCAAAGTGGCGTCGTCTTGCGAATTTAGAAGCAAAAGACCTACTGGAGATTAGAGAAGAAAAAACTAAAATTCGGGAAGCTGGCACAAATACTCTCTGGGCACCGTTGGAGTCCGTTGATAACGCCTCCATACTCATTACTACTGTCATTTTCTCCGTATTCAAGATCCTCCTCATTGTTTTTCTACTTATACAACTTGGCCAAAAGAAAACACTTGTGCAACTTCTCTCTCTCTCTTCAACGAGATTATAATCCTTTCCAGCTTTTGGATGGCTTGCATCATCATCATCAACAACAACAACCTCACAATCTCCTACTCTCGTCGTTGTCGACCCTGCTCGTCATTTATGTAATATTTCCGTTTTTCCTCTTTCCCCTCTCTTACTACACTTGTATTTTGCCACACTTTCACCCTCCCCCTCCGGCATCATTCTCATTTTGTGCAGCAACAGCCGGAATGAATATGCATAAACATTTGTCATTATTCCACTCAACTGGTTCCTTAAATTAACGAATTTTCTCTCTCTTTCTCGTGCCATTACGTTAACAACAAACGCGTTTCTCTCTCTGTCTCCGAGTCTGCATAATATTCCCTAGTTGTTTGAAAGCAAGAGGGAGAGAGGCGCAATATCCATTACTTTTGTTAGCGAAGCAAAAGGGTTTAAAGTAAATGTTCTATCACGATGACTAAACGTAAAATATGTGTACGACGAAGAAATATTCACATTCACACACACAAAATGCGAAAGAAAAGGGCAAAAAGGGCAAACAGAGAAGAGAGAGACCAGACAAAGTAAATAGGAATAATGCGGGCATATTACGAGTTTATTTAGTACTTTGTGGAGGGAAAGGGGAGGGGGAAAACCAGACAAAAGAAAAAAAGTGCAGAAATAAAAAGAGAATAGTGATGATGGAGTGTTTTAGGGAGAGAGAGAGAGAGAGAGGTCGTGAGCACGAATATATGTTGAGTGGTAGCAGCAGGAGAAGCACGATTCGCGAGAAAATGTAGGCGAAAAAATAAGTAAGTGTAACAAGGAAACGAGGAGAATCAAATGATTTTCGTTCAATTTTTTAGGAGGTAAGCAAATAATGGGGATAAAATATGAAAAGCAGGATGGGGGAACGGAGGGGAATAAAACGGCTGCATAAGAGAGAAAAGAAGTTCAACAGGATTACGAGTTTTTGACAACTTACAACGTTGATAATATTGTTAATCAACAAAATTTACTTTAATTATTAGACGGAACTGAAGTTGCACAGTTGATCTTGCCGAGGTTGTTTATGGTTGAGGGTTATTTTATTTAACGTTATTGAATTGACTGCACTAAATTGTATTAATTCTGATTACCCAACCCTGGTATTCTCTCTAAGAAAGTAATGCGTAAAAAGCTGCTTGTTAGGTATGAATAATGGAAGCTTGTATCAAACCCGTTGTCGTTCATCATCTATTTGTATTCATTTCCTTTTTCTGGCTCTCCCTCTCTTTTTGTTCCTTTCAAGTAAACAACTCTCTCTTGCGCGCTCTTTCTCTCTCTATCCCGCGTAACGACATTATTGTTTAGCCTGACGATCATGATTATTGGCCGTGACAGCAGAAAACACACACACACATCCTATCGTCATCCTACCATGCAATCCGACTCTCTCTCTGGAAAAATCCCTGGGCTTTCTTTCTCCAGAGAGAGAGAGAGAGAGAGAGAATTTTAGACCCTGACTGCATAGATGGAATGTTAATGGAGAGTGAAACAGATGGTGATGACTGGTGACGGTATAGTTTACGGTTCATAAAGCTACTCACAAATTATTTTCCAAGGAGAGACGAAACCAACACGAGCGAGAGAGAGGGGGAGGGATGAAGAGTACGAAGAATCCTTAAAAACACGGGAGAACCCAATAAAACAGTCACGTTACTTCAGAGTGTCCCCATAATATCCGGTAAGATTCTTGTCATTCTATTCACCTCTCCAGTTCTCTCTCTTTCTCTGTCTCCCTTTCGTTCTAAATAAGAAAACGTTTCCCTTCAAATGACAAAATCCTTAACAAAATTTTAGCATCATCAGCATCATCATCAACATCATCATCCTGCTCCTCATATTAATATCTGCTGCTGCTTCTCTCTCCTTCGCGTTCTCTTTATTATACATTTTCTCGAGAAAATTCTGCTACTTTCCACTGACCAGAGTAGTAGTCAATACCAATCAAACTGGAGCGTTGCGGAGAAGGCCAAAATGTCGACGCAATCTGGTAAAGAACACAAATGCACACACTAAAGCGGGATTTGTGTTTATGTCCACAGGACAGAAAATATGATTACGTGACTACAACGCTTCGTACGTGAGCGTTTAACAGAGAAACCAAAAAGGAAAAACGGGTTTCGAAGGACATAAATTATTAAAGACACTGACTACGAGGAATGCCAAGATGTGTAGTACGCGTGTGTTTGTCTATGTGACGACAAATAATGACGAAAACATTGCTTGTTGCTGCGGGAAAATATTATATGAGGAAGTGAAAATAGGAAGAAAATTACTCGCTGGAAGGTAAAATGAGAGCAAACCGCAGAAGAGCGAGGATCTACAACTACAACAGTAGCAGCTATAGATGAGCAGCTGGGGAAATTTGAGGTTTTCTCGTGGTCGGCGGCGTCATCCTCAGAGATTCTTGTCATTACAGCGCGCGGATGAACGATAAGTAAATATAGATGGCCGGGAATCCAAAAAGGGGGAAATGTCAACAAATGTTACACGAAGGAATAGAGAAAATGGAAAGAAATTAACGGGAATTTTAACATGTTTTTGGTTTGGAGGTTAGGAGGAGGGGAGGAGGGTAAAGGTGATGATGATGCAGTGTTTTAATGGAAATTATGCTGCTGTAGAAAGGGATTTAACGGTTGTTGCTGAAGCGGGTGTGATTACTTGGAGCAGAGGAAAAACGCCAATGTCACTTTGGTAGACCACAGAGTGAGATTCTACGGAAATGACACCAGAGAGTAGAGGGCGAGGGGGAGAACGAAGTGAGACTTGGTGGAGTTGAAAGTTTGAGGTGACTACTGGCGAAAATAATATGGGTGGCTATAGAGATTTCTGAAAATTGGCACGGCTGGAGAGAAAAAGAAATGTTAGCAGGGTTGGTGGATAACCCCAGAAACCAATGACATTGACATGAATTTATAAAAAGGAAATATAAAAATTTTTCCTGTTCAGAGTACATTTTACAACGAGTTTTGCGGTGGTGACATTTCGTACAAAATTCCTGGAAAATGAAGGTTGTAACTGAGTCACTCGCAAAATAGAGTAGAGTTTGCACCTTACCCCGTTTTCGTATTCCTTCACAGAAATAAACTGATAAAAAGGGGTAGTGTAGTTGCGTAAACAAATACCATAAATATTTAAATAAATACCCGGTTGTTTAATAGGTTTCGTGTGGTTGTTGATGTTTGGGTTCACACGGGCCTTGTAAACTTGTAATATTTCGAACATCCGTTCTGACCCTTGCAATTTCAGATATTTTTTAGCGTTCACATTGAAATATGCACGGTATATCTATACATGAATGGATTTTGGACGTGCAAAAATAATGAGATGTTTGCCGTTTTGTGGGCGTTTCAGCCACCGCTGCTACGCTTTCGGAGTAGCAACTCTGCATAAAATAAATTGGGAAGCTAGTAACAATAGAGCTACTTACTATGTAAGGTCGTACACGTTGACTTTGTGGTTTGGCTTTGATATTTTTTCCAAGTTGTGCAAATATCGTAGTATAAAGGAAGCATAAATTGTGTTTTTATTGTGCACGGCTACAGACGTACGTCGTACTACTGGAGAACTCAATAAAGGCGAAAAATTAAAACGATATGGTCGACGACGTCGACGGCTGTTTGGCCTTTACCCTGCCTGTCCATTCGACGTGGATGCCGATGGAGTTGTACATTAAATGACCCACCCCCCGTATTATGTGGCGGATGTTGCACAGAAATGCACAAACTATAAAGAGAGAAGTAACGGTTAAGTAAAGATGGTTCAATACAATTAAGTACCGGTGGGAGGGGGGAGGCAAAGTAAATAAGGGGGAAGTTAAAAGCATACAATTGTTTTGTATAGTAGTTTACTGTAAAATGGAAAAGGTTCAGGAACCAAACATTAATTTTGAAATTAAGGCAAAAAAACGAAGTAAGGGAGTTCTTAAAATCTAAAATTTTCAGGAAAACAAGACATAAGGTTTTAAACAAAAAAATGTTTAAACAGATCAACTAAAGCTTAAAAATACTTTTAAAAAATATTCATCTTGTAGCCTTTAAATACATTTAAAAATGAGTAAAAAATAGTTTAAATAAAAAATAGTGAGTGAAAAATTGTGAAAATGAAAGTTATTTTAAATAATAACTGAACTAAAGTTGAAATTATTTAAAACAAAAAATCTTGAACTTATTTGCAATTCTATTATTAATTTTTAATAATTAGCAAAATAAAGTACATCATCATCATCATGAAATAGTGTCCGGGAAGAATGACCAAAAGTTAATTTTCAAGATTAGAAATTACAGTTTTATAAGATATATGTAAACAT
>JAHZNB010000016.1:0-10649 GCA_027744295.1 Callyntrura guangdongensis | reverse complement strand
TAAAAGAATTAAATGTACGTGTAACTTCATTACTTTCTGCTAACAAACCATTAAATTTTGTTTTTTTTTATTTTTGGTCGTTTCGTTGACAAAAGTGACGCCGGGTATTGAAATAGATAATAGTAGCAACAAAAGTAATTATATCTAGTATGTACATATTGTCATTTGTATTTATTAGTTTCGTTCAGACTGTTTTTTATTTACATGGGGAACTTTGAGGCAGTTGCTACCAAATACCGTGCGTTGTGACATGAAAAGTAGGTATGCCGTGTTCATATTGCAGGTCAAACATGTTTCAATATATGGTACGTTTGGTACGTGTGCCAAGCAAAAGTAACGTCATTTCCCATACCTCTAGCCATGCCATCGCGCTGTAACATTTTTCAGGAAAGTCGGAGTTTTACGTTGGTGTACACGATACGGGCAGTCAGTTTCGGGAAACCAAATAAACACGTTAACTTCATTCTCATAACAAGCGGTGTATACACGCATCATGAATCATGATCGCCAAACCAAGTTCGATGCCAAAGTTTAGCATTAATGCACGTTCAACGGCATTATCATGACCAAAAAGATAAACAGGAAGTGATGTTTAAAAAATGAAGGACTCCGCCATGTAGCCGTAGTAGTGCAGTCAAAATGCGATATCATGTTGTAAAGAAGCTTCGTATAGGCAGTCGGTCCTAATGAACTGTTTCTCTCTTTTTTGTACAATATTTTGCAGAGGTGAATATTTTCTGGGCCCAACATCAAGTTCACCATTCCAGCGAACACTACAACTTAACTACAGCGCTAAGACAGGCTAGCTTTCAAGGTTGGATAGGCTGGGCCTTCTATTTACCTCGTCCACAGAGCATGGAGGTCATTGATTCCCTAGGGCCTCTGGAGTGGGTCCTAAACACACCCAAACATCATAGGTTGTCCGACAGTATTTTATGTGACAAGATGGACATGCATTTGGCTGCAAAATCCTTTTTCCATTCTAGATTTCTCGAGTAACTAAAGTCTCTTCTTTCCTTTTTTTTCACAGGATTCATCACGGTAATACACAGACATAATATATGGTGTGCTTCTCTCGAGTCGTGTTCAATGCCACTGTGTGTGGTTATTCGGTACATTCATAGACACTACGTCATGAAGGCGTGAGATCTTTTTTTAGCGTTATACCTTTTCAACATGAGGACGATGTGTCCTTTCTGGATTCACACTGAGGTCATTGATTCCCTAGGGCCTCTGGAGTGGGTCCTAAACACACCCAAACATCATAGGTTGTCCGACAGTATTTTATGTGACAAGATGGACATACATTTGGCTGCAAAATCCTTTTTCCATTCTAGATTTCTCGAGTAACCAAAGTCTCTTCTTTCCTTTTTTTCACAGGATTCATCACGGTAATACACAGACATAATATATGGCGTGCTTCTCTCGAGTCGTGTTCAATGCCACTGTGTGTGGTTATTCGGTACATTCATAGACACTACGTCATGAAGGCGTGAGATCTTTTTTAGCGTTATACCTTTTCAACATGAGGACGATGTGTCCTATAAGAAACATAACATTTAAGAACTTGTTAAAAGTGTTGTGATTGCATGAACTGATGTAAGACGAGAAAAGAGGAACTAGATTTTTTTTTGCAATTTCTTGCTCTCACACACAACCTCCGTTAGTGGTATTGATCTTTGGTTCATCACAGTCATTTTCCGGAAGAGTATATGTATTTGTATATATTTTTGTCTATTTTCCTTGTCTCAACCCTCTGCTTTTAGGCAGCAATCGTTATTGTCTGGACAAAAACTACGCTGGCGTGCTCATTATTTGGGTATGTTTTATCTTATTAACTTTTTTATTTGGAAAATCTTACCGCAGCGGTGACAATAAAAAAAGTCTTTCAGAGGGTACATTTGAGGGTTTTTATGATGATGACGACAAGGAAGATGATGATATGATGATCATGTTGACAAAGTGATCGTGAATAAGGAGCTGTACACTTTTCTCTGCATTTTATGTATTGAACCAGTCAACTGGTAGCGACTCCAAAGTGAACTTTAGTAAACTTTCCAGTGTGTTTTAAAAAACCATGATTGTTTGTCTTGATGACGTCTAGGATAGGATGTTTGGGACGTTTGCGGAAGAAAAACCAGGGGAGAAAATTGTCTACGGGCTGGTGGAGGACGTAAAGTCCTTCAATCCGTTTTGGTTGCAGGTTGTTAAACATGATAATAATAATATGATATAATAATAACAATCTACAAGCTTTCTCATGTCTCCCCTGCAAATATTATTTCCCATATCTCCGAAGCTTTTTTTATGCCAAGGTTTTTTATTTGGAAAGTAGTCCACCCATCCATTTCCTAGTAAATTAAATCCCAATGTTCTTTTTTTTTCATTTTGAGAACAGACATTTTACTATCCAAAAATATGGAATCGTATGAAGGAATATACAAGCTGGACAGATAAAATTTCCGTTGCCCTCAATGGGCCTGGTTGGGCTGGACCAGGGAGTCCCAGGCTTGGAGACATTAATGATGTCCCTGAGGTATACAATTTAACATGTATGCCTGCCTGGCTACTTACAATTTATTTCTTACAAGCAAACTCTGTCCAGTTGTGTAATATGTATTATGGTGATGCCTCGAGAGAATGCTGTGCTGCTCCTATTATACTGCACGAAAGAAAGGAGAAAATTCTAGTCACGGAGAAAAGTGTATCTACTTAATATCCTACCCGTTGAATCCTGTTTGCACATTATATTTCTATTACGTACACATTCAGGTTCCAATTCGTGAAGTTTATGACATTCCCTTACAAACGTGGAAAAACGTGTACTCAGGATTCCACTTTCTGGTTCTTCTCGTAATTTTCCACTTTCTTTCGTCGAAAGAGCTGGTAAGACGATATTTCAATATCAAGTTTCAAAATGTCCAACAAACAAGCTTAAAATATGTTGTTTTGCACAGCACTGACATTTAGCTTTTTGTGTCTGCAGTACGCAGACTGCCGATAAGAAAAACACGTAATGGAAGAAACCATTTCGTGCTAAACGTGTGTTTTTATAATAATATTTTTTGTGCTTTTTCAGATGTTTAACCAAACAACTGTGATTTCCGTTGTGACTTTCATCTTGGCTTCCCTAACAAGCATTGGATTTATTTTGGAGAATCGTCGAATAGGTGGAATGACAGAAATTTGTAGAAGTTGTGTTGTTTTGTTCTACGTTTTCTTGTCTCCAGGCGTGGAGCCCATGCTTCGACAATTGATATATGGCATCTACGGTTTGTCTATTGGACTCTGGAGCATGCAAATTGCCGTTGCAAAGGATGAAGCCATACCCACCACATCTATTCAAGGCGATACCCATAAAAATGGAATACAAAATAGAATACAAAATGGAATTTCAAATAAAAAGACAGAGTAGTAGGTATAATTATATACACTGGATACATTATTCATTAGTTTTATCACTCGAGAGACTATAATAAAGTTTTAATGGTGGGTATTTACTACCGCATTTTTGGACGTGATGACTAGTTGGTCTCTCTTTATGATTTCAATAATAGCATCATTATCATATATACAACACCAAGAATTTCCAACGGATTAATAAAAAGGCTATATTCTGAAAAGCTATTTACTCGCTATTCCATGGGTATTAATGATTTAATGTTCCATTTGACAGCCCCATCTGCTTCTCACTAGATTTCTAGACTTTGTCGTCAGCTGGGCGTCAACACTAATTTAGCATTTACTTGTACCCAGCATATTTTACTAATTTATTTTGACTGTGCATAGTTGATGTCCAGTTTCCATTACATTTACGTCATCTTAGTTTATAAGTTCCGTGGAATTCATTTTTCGACACTTCTCAAGGTGTGAGGAGCTGTGGCCTTTGTCTTTCATTTCTTTTATCAAAGCTTTCCAGATCACCAGTGCACGAGTTTCTTAAAATATTTGTCTAAAATGTCGTTTTCTTACCAATATTCTTTAAACATTTACAACGCGTGCCTAAATTCAGTGGCTATTCTGGTACTTTTCAACATTGCTCTAGGCACCTGTGAATATACGTATTTGACAGATTATTTTAAAGTTCCTGTAAGTTATAAATAACCGAGTAATAAAACATGATTTGTACATATTATATGAGGTTAATTGTATTTAAAACAAATGTTGAAGATAAACTTATTTGTTTTTATAGCTTAATCATTTCGGGTTTGCTGACAATTCCACATTTAAAATAAAGTACTTGCATAATGATACATACTGGAAAAAACCCGACGGACCTATATTTTTCTATACCGGGAACGAAGGCGATATTGAATCTTTTGCAAACAATACAGGTTTTGCTTTGATCTCACGTTTATCCAACAGCACAAATATTTATTAGCTCAACATTGCTCGTTGCTTTCCCGTTCTCAAAGTAGTATGAGTGAATTCATTGCTTTTCTTTCATGCTTGTCCAAGGTTTCATGTGGGAAACGGCAGAGGAATTCGGGGCAATGGTAGTATTCGCAGAGCATCGGTTTTACGGGGAATCCTTTCCAGAGAATTTTTCATATCAATATCCAGATGTAAGCATTTGAAAAAGACGCAGTTTAGATATTATCCTGATATTCTCTGGAAATGGAACACTGATAATTATTTTGACCTTTACTTTTGTAGAATAGTGTAATTGGATACTTGACAGTGGAACAAGCATTAGCGGACTATGCAAAGTTGCTGACTTGGCTGAAAAAGTCTTATATGGCAGGCTCAAGTCCGGTAATCGCCTTTGGGGGATCATATGGAGGGCAGCTAACAGCGTATTTTCGAATGAAATATCCTCATATTGTACAAGGGTACACACTTAAAAATATTTTTTTTAGGATTTTTGCTGCCACTAACATATTTTACAGAGCTTTTGTTTCACGGTCGAGATAATTCAGACATTTTCATTCATTTTCAGAGGAATAGCATCATCAGCCCCTCTATTTTTGTCTGAAGAACATTGCGAACTACATGACAAAGTTCTTCGCGACATTTTCTCAAAAGATTATCCACAATGTGTTGTGGATATTCGTAAGTCGTGGTCGTCCATTAATAATGTTGCTAGCACTGGTGGGTATTAGAGATATTTCTTTTTCCAGTGTATACTTTTCCAAAAATAGCATACATAAAATAAATGCTTTATTATCATTGCATTGCAGATGAGGGGAAAACATGGTTAACAAACACCTGGAATCTATGTGAGCCAATAGAAACGGCAGACAATATAACATCTCTCAAATCCTGGTTGCAGACAATGTACAGTGATTTAGGAATGATTAATTATCCATATCCTGCCAATTTTCTTCGGAACTTACCTGGCCAACCCGTAAAAGTAAATATACTCATTGGTCATTACTTATTCGTATAGTTTGAGTTGATTTTGTTACAAAACGAAAACGCCCGGTGACAAACACAAAGCTTTTATAATGCCTAGATGTTTTGTCAAAAATTGACATCACCAAGTTTGCATGACATGGGGCACCTTGATACTGATCACCTTCTTCTTCTAAAATTGAATGACGGATTAAACATGTATTTCAACTACACGGGAACAACTAGCTGCTACGATTACACAGATATTGACGACACCAGCTCCAATGGTTTCAGTGCTATGGACGCCCAATCATTTGATTTCCAAAGCTGTACTGAACTCATAGATCCTACATGTGACGACGGAGTACGAGACTTTTTCGAACCACAAGCTTGGGATGTAAACAGCTTCATTAGCGAATGTGAGGAAGAGTTTGGAGTTGTACCACAAATGGACTTGATGGATTTATTTTATGGGGACAAGAATATTTTGGCAGCGTCAAATATAGTTTTTAGGTAAATCGAAAAACTAATCATAAATTTTGATGTTCCTTTATTGCAGTTTTGTGCATGATCATAATAATTCTATTGTCTACAGTAACGGTCTACTTGATCCGTGGTATGCATATGGCGTCTTACGCAACTTGTCTGACAGTTTAGTAGCTATTATAATTGAAGACGCAGCTCATCATCTTGACTTGAGAGCAGCCAACCCACTAGACCCACCCTCTGTTGTAGCCGCTAGAGAATATGAGAAACAAATTATGAAGAAATGGATTCAAGAATATCGTGAGGACCAATTAAAAATAAAAGAGTTAATACCATGAACCTAACGACAAACATAAAGCAAACGTTCAGATTTGTTTGGGTACAAAATATAAACTTACATATAGTCATACTTTATTGGTTAACTTCTTTCAATTTTAAAAATGTTTTACACAGCAACGTCTGCTGTTCGGCAAACAAACACGTTTTTTTGGATTTCCTGTTGGAAATTTTCGTGGTATTAAAGATATTACATTTGGTTTCGAATTCCATACGAAATGTATGTGCACCATTATAATTTAAATAAAAACAAAAATAACTGTAATTTGCATCAATTAATTTCAAATCAAAAAATCTATACGGAGTAAACTACGACTGTTCTGTATTGACACTACCTTCATCTTACCCCACTAATTATCACCTGGGTTGCCTCCCTCGCCGTTTCATTGAAGCTGAACATTGGGGGCAATACCATTTTCCCTGAAAGTTTAACCAGGAAAAAAACACAAAAATTTAATGTAACAACGTTTCTTATATGAGCATGGATTTGTGTTCCTTGTGTAACAAAAGTAACTTTCTTACTTTGGGAGACGTAACGATTCCGACGCATCCGTAGTGAAACCATTCGATAGGACACTAAATATTTGTGGAAATTATGTTTCATATGAATACTCGTTACTACTATAATATATGTATGTGAGTAATGCAGGTAATGTTGGTATTTAGTATCTTACATCTGGGTTGTCACATGCCACCATATCTCCGTATGAAATTTCGTTGCACAAACAGTACCGAGGTTCGGTTGAATCCGCTGTGTATGATGACCACTCAGTTCCTTCCGTCTCCATTAAACCTGGTTCCTCAGGCAATTCCTCCTGAGCAGGCTGCACGTATTCTTGATTATGCGCATGTTGTGACTTTCTGAGTTCAAATATAAAGTTAACATAAAAATTTAATAGTGTTTGCTGGCGCGTAGATATGCATTCATTTCGAAATAATTAGTAATGCCGTGGTACAAACCTCTTGTTCCGTTTTAAATCTACTCCTGATCGATCAGAAGTGGTGGCTGCTATCGCTTGCTGTGCAGCATGATGTAGTTCAGCATTATACAAAAGTTCCCGACCGACACTGAATTCCGAAGTCTGCAAGCCAAGGTTTACAGCATCATATGAAGCTTTTAAACTTGCTGTTCGTCGTCCCTGTTGCATCTAAACAGAAATAACAATAAAAACAGCAATAAAATTACTGCATTGTGAAACTTAACAATTTTATTGCAAAATTTAAAATTATGCTAGTAATTTGACAACCTGCTGTGTAGCAGCTATGGCTTGAGAAGCAGCCGCAGCAATTGCATTTCCACCAGCACCCATATGCCCTAAATTGTATGCTAAAGTAGGGGTGGTAGGAGCAATAATATATGGAGCCTGAAAACCAGAAGTTCCCGCTTTCTCGTGAGAATTTTTTCTCTCAGATTTCTTTTCCGATTTAATGACCACCTGACCGGACACATAACGATTTTCTTTTTGGCTGTGATGGTCCCCTCGATCGCGATCACGTTCATGCGTATCCAACTCCAGGGATCCTAATAAAAATTTGGATTTCGCAAATTTGTACATACAATTAGCAAAAAAATGCATTCGTTACAATGAGTAAGTGAAGCTTACGTTTTTCGAGTATTTCGGTGATGCCTGCATTGTCAGCCTCTAATTCCATCTTAAACTTGTGCAATTCATGATCAAGTTTGCGTAAATACCGATCTACTAGTTCATATATCTGATTGGCTTGGTTTACCTTTTCATCTTAAATTAAAATTAATACAAAAATATCGTAAGTCATATTCTCATTGAAACACAAACCTTGGATAAAAAAAAGACAACACTCTCGCTATTGTGAAAGAACACAAATTACCTGCGTTGTCCAAGACTTTATAAAAATCTTTTCGAATAGAGTCATATTCTGATTCACGATCGTGAATCTTTAGCTTTTTTGCCGTTTGAAAGAATGACTTCACCCGCTCATCCAGTTTGTCAGATGCATCTATATTATTGACAATCAAAGTTAAGGTCAGTTCAGATCAGAGAAAAATTTATTAGCCCTCTCCAAATCCGTCGCGTCATGTTAATTTTCGACCAAGAATCAATCTCGACAATTTGTTTTTCAATATTCAGAAATAAGTTGAATAGTCAAATCGAATTAGAGATATACAAATCCAAAACCTACTATACCTGCAAATCTGTCACACACGCACTACCTCTAAACGAACAAAGTATGTGAAAGTAAGTAAGTAGAACAAATGTGTAATTTACAACATTCTAATTTTTTTACCAATATTAATATCGATTATGATTATAAGCTTACTACTACCAGTGCAAGGTAGTTTCCTCGGTTGGAATACAGACAATATACGACGCAACGAAAAATACCAGTGAGCTATGATACTAAATAAGCTCTTTGGAAAATACCGAAAGAAAATACCCACGTTTTGTGTCATGCATGACTCAGACTCAAGATTGATTATCATTTATTTGCACAATTTGCAATTTGCATTTACGCTACCGGGCATAGCCATAGGTAGTGCAGCCAATGGTAATTGCTTCTGTGTGATAAGACTGGCTTCTTGTTGTATCTCTAATGTGATCTCGAAGATAAATTGTCGAGGTTTGATTATGATTGCTTTGTAAGTGTTCCAGTATTCAGTACTTTACAAAAATTTCCTTACTTTGTACTTCTAAATCCAGTTCACGAATTTCGGTAAATCGATCTTTAAGCTCTTGCGGAAGATGCTCGATCACTACAAAAATTAAAAATATGAATTTAATTCAGTTATTCTAATAATTATACACAATAAATAAATATATAAATAATTTATAATGTTTCTGTAAGGTTATTGTGATTATTTACTTTCAAGATAATCCTCTAAGTACAACATTTTTAGAGTTTTGTCAGTGACAATTTCAAAATTGTATCAGTCAAGTATTTAAACTTTTTCTATACTAGTTACTATAAAACTTTAAAAAATAATTTATCCAGTGCGCTCTACGTTACTTGAGTCGTCGCGTCGTTGAGTAAGCAATATATCAGCAAATAGATCAGTCTATAAAAATATACACCACACATATACTATTATTTATGTAACAACAAACTTTCCGTTTTCAGCAAGTTTTCAGTAATAGCCTGATGAAAGAATTTTTGAACACAGTGGACAGTGACACAATCAAATCACAAAAAAAGTGTTTGTCGTTTTCGTATTTTTAATTTAATGTTTATTCCGAAGTTCCACACCGAGGTATTCTCGGGAGTAGTTTAATTTTTAATTTGTAAAATGTGATTTATACGATCATCTGATGATCGCATTTTTGAATGTGAGGAGAGGGTAACGAACTGTAAATGATAAAACAACAAACTTGAACTGGCCCGGCTACAACTGTACTCTGGTCTTATTTCTATGCTTGCGTAGGTAGGAGTTCAATAATTGCATCGGCTAAAGCAACGTAGTACAGAATGTAATTGCAACATGTAGAGTTGCTTTCCTTTGTTCGATCACTCACAGCTACTTGCTGGTTTGCAGTACTGTCACTACATCATTAGCAATGTAATTGATACAATACGGTTGAAAGTAGTGAATGAATGAGTGAATTATCCTATTTTAGGTGATGCAAAGATGCACTGTGTAGCATTATGTGACATAATTTATGTCACTTATGATGTCCTCTATACTAATGAAAACTTCAACATCACGTAGTGCAGAGCAGATACTTTAAAAGACAGGACAGGTAAAGGTAAGATAGAAAGCACATGCATTAGATAATAGAATGAGATTCGAAAGATTTTGATTTATTTTGCATGCATTTATTGGTTTACTTACTTCCGGTTTTAGACACATCAATGACATCATATTCCATAAGTTTTAAGCATGTATTTTAGCTTGATCTGATGTAAGTGAGGATAAAATACACAAAATACAAATAATAATCGATAATTTGTGTTTTAATGTCGTTATATTTATAATAAGTTTTATTCAAGATATGGTTTGTATAACGGATAAAATGAGATGAGATAAAGGAATGAATATTGCTAGATATAATAAGTTATTGAAAAATATAATGCTGTTTTGCAGCATATGACATAGAAAAAAACACATAATGATCATCATGATTGCACATTTTTTAACGAAAACAAAAACGGTACCGTAGTAAGCTTTTGGCTTGGTCCTAAATCAAAATCTAACCCCAGTGGAGATCAAAGCGTTGTGACTGTTGTCTGAAGACATATGCCCGGTGTCAGAACTTGGTACAGAATCCAGACTAGACGTACCTACGGAATCAAACCGTTGTACAGGAGTGTGATTTTGCTTTGTTTCAATGAAATCAACTTTAGTTGTACGGGGAAATCGTCGTGCTGCTGAAATTGGCATTTCATTTTCCAGCTTTCCTGCAAATATGATAGGCCCCTTTGCCTCTACTGGACTGCTTATCTGCTTACGGGCAGATGTTCTTTTTCTGTCCTTTTCAGATAATACTGATTCTCTTGTCTTTGAGGTCGATAATGCACGT
>JAHZNB010000015.1:0-11919 GCA_027744295.1 Callyntrura guangdongensis | reverse complement strand
TACCCTAACAACACCTCCATTTGGGCCTTGAGCGGTCCCACGCGAGGTTAATTGTTGTGCCGTTATACTTCGCTTCTAGTTTCATGAATTTGTTTTACAGTATGTTTTGTTATGATGTATGCTGTGGTTAGTTAATTTAACTGTTAAATTGCGTTTGTACTAAATTGTTTAATTTGACGTATTAGGATTTAAAGATGTTTAATACAATAAATAGAAAGACGTCATTTATTTAATGATGCGCAATTAAAAGGATAAAAAAGATCAATCAGATCAAACAGCTACAGTCAGACACGAATACAAGTAATTTCACATACCATTTTATACAAATCCTTTGAAAACTTAGCCAGTTTGATATTCTTTTTTCTATTTCTTACCTATATTACCACAACCAGGTTTATACCAGTACCTTACGACTTCAACTACCACAATTCAAAATTCGTCGTTACCGAAATGTAGGACTGGCGGTATAATCGCCAATCTTCTATTTTATTATTTATATTATTATCTATCATATAATTTTTGTATCGGAAATTATCTTTCCTATTTACATAAGCCCGTAATAATATCCCGGTTGAGACCCATGTGTCTTCATCAGAAACAGAAAAAATAAAAATGATAGACATCTACTTATATGCATATTGCTTTTGAGAGTTTGCTTATATGCTTGCAATTTCTTAGTTTTTGTGATGCGGGATCTTAATGCGGTTCTCAAGAATGTTTTCTCTTTTAGAACTCTCCAGTTTGCTGCGCTTTATGTCATAGACTTTTATGACAGGTTCGCCACTTATAAATTTTCTGTCGCGCTTGCATCTGGATTGATTAGCTCATGAGCAGGAGATGGAACACTCTCTGGCTCTTTGATTTGTTCCAGAGTAGCGATGGCGTGGTATATGTCAACACTATCATCGGAATCACTATCGGATGCGCTCAACTCCAATGAGTCTAAAAATACCTTATCCCTAATTATGACCCTACTCCGCGGCTGATATGTGAGGGTCATATTTTTAAACATGTCTGCCTTATGATTCCTTATTATTTCGATTATCTCCTTGAGCTTGCCTATTTGCAAGAACTGGGAAGGTGTAATCATATCTTCAACTTGTAAGAACTCAAGTGTGCTCGGCATTGCTCTAGTTATAAATTGAAGCTGTTTTGCAGAGATTAGCAAATTTGGCTGTCTGTCAACCTCCTTTGCTAATGCCTCGCGCCAGTTAAATAACTGTATAAACAATTCCTTCTGTCCTGGAATAGAGAATATTTCCCTGAGGCTTGATTCTGTCGTGGCCATGTATGAGTCCCACTCTCCTAATGCGGTGTGAACTTTGTGGGACCCTGATGTCTTAGCTAAGTTCTCTCTAGTCTGAGGGAAATCCTGGTCCTTAAAAAACGGTATTCTCTCTTTAATGGCAACCCAGCATTCGAATAGAAGTTTTGTGTCGTTAGAAGCGTACGTCAACAGTTCTAAATCTAAGGGTCTTATAGTCCAGTCAGCTTGCTGAGCAGTTTTATCCACTTTTCTCTGTAACAGATTTGCAACCATATTTGCAAAGGAAATTGGGTATTTATAAGAGCTATCAAATAGTGCGTAAGCCTCCTGGCAGTCAATCATAGCCACTGTGTAGATGTCGAAATTTATCTGCAGTGGTATGATGTCTGAGCAGCTATGGAAAACTTTTAGTTTTTCCGGGTTTTCAAAAAGTGGGCCCAAATATTCATTTATTTTATCGAAAAGTAACAGTGCATCTACTACATACTCTTTCTCAAAGGTCGAGACCTGGATTAACGATATGCATTGAAGGTACGTGTTTGAATCCATCTCTGTATCAACCGTGAACTCGTTATACAAATTGCATTCTTTCGCCATGCTTTCTAGCTGTTTGGTAGATTTAACATACACCATATCTCTTGGATACTGGATGCTGTGGGGAATATGCATGGTTGCAGAAAGTTCCCAATCTTCTATTAGATCTTGATATGGATGACTGTATACAAGTGGTTTTACATTTATCTTCTGTCTCCACTCCAAAAATCCTTTGATCGTTTCATGGGGGCGATTTTTTGCTCTACCCCATCTTTGCATTGCTTCACGGTATTGATTTTGCTTGAAATGCGACATCTATGAAATTCAACAAAGTAAGAAACACAAAGGTGGTTATGGTTCAATCAACAAATTAAAATGAGTCGCTGACCGGTCGAATTGTGCTCAGTCACTTACATGCTCAGATAACTTAAGTATTGTGTATGGCCCTTCTAATTTTTGAACCAATGAGCTCGTGATGCCTTAGTTGCTTGGTCACAAAAGATAAAGTGTTTTACATCAAACTTTCTTGCCGTCTTGAAAAGTTCGCTCTTCGCGTTTTTATTTTTATATTCGACTCCTTTGCACGATTATGTGGTTATGCTGTGCCGTGCGTGTACCATAAACATGCGTCACAATAACTCTCTCGTCTCATTGATTCGCGAAAGTTGGAAATATTACTATCAAACGTATTTGTTATTTCTCTGCCGAACATTCGGTTCACGTGACCTCACGTGAAATTCGTCGTGTAACTGATGGAACAGCGAATTGAAAAGGCATTTTCGTCAGATGCCCGATCTGAATCATTCGAGTGGGTCATGAGTTCTCATCTAATTCTATTCGGCCTGATTGTCTCTCTCGGTTAAGTTAGCTTGAGGGTCATACGTAGGAATGAGGTAGGGGTTTACGCCGACTGACATAAGATATTCAAAATACCCTTTTGATGTATAAGGATTTCCGTTGTCAGAGATTATAATTTTTGGGGTTCGAAACGTCAAAAATGTCGTTTTCAAGGAATATAGAATGTTCCATGCCATTGTTTCGCGGTGAGGGTATAACTCTATCCGATTCGTAAATGTGCAAACATAGACAATAATTGACCTATTTTGATCAGGCTAATTTGCATAGGTTCCAATCAGGTCAACTTCTAATGTTGTCCAATGACGCTCCGTCCCCATCGACTTACTAGGAACGAGCGGGATGTAATAATTTCTCGAAATAACGCATTTTATACATCCTGACACAAATTTTACAACCTGTTTCGAAATCCAGCTCAAAATGCTTGCTTTGATCAAGTTTTAAATCGTTAATCATGAAATATTGAAATTATCTCATCTGTTAAGAATTCTAAAACCCAAATTCTGCAGTACAAATCTTCGGTTTTCCAATTTTTACCTATTGGACATTAAATTACCCTATATCTTTATATCTCTACATCTATTACATATATATTAACGTTTTCTCGTTTTGCCAACGCATTGTACATTTTTGTGTCTTTCGACTTGTTGGTTCGATACCAGTCAAAAATATCTTAATTTCGCCAAAAATCAGGTCTTTCTCCCGCTGTTTTATTAGTAAATCACTATTAATGATTGGTTCATCACTCAGGTTTAGACATTCGCAACTCCTCGACAGCATGTCTGCTGTTTTCATCCTTCGCTTGGATCGTTTAGTTTTTGAAAGAATAAGATAGCTATATGATATGTTTCTACAATAGTGGGCGTCATTGCAATGTATTGCCGGAACTTGACATTTCCGTGCAATATTCCCAAGAGTTCAAGTTTGCTAACAGAACGGCATCTTGGGTTTGGTGGAGAGTGCCATTGATGCGAAATATATCGGGTAACGAATTTCAGCTTGCTCTCGACTGAAACGGCATAGATTCTTACTCTTTTCGCATTTGTGGTTATGATAAATTCACCGTTCACATATATAAGATACACTTGCGTTACGTCTGCAAGTGTATTTTTAAGGTTGCTCAAACCCTTTGCACATAGTACATAACAAAGTCTAAACCAATACTCATAGTTAGCCGAAATGAAATAAAGCCCGGTATAAAAAATGGCTGCTAAAATGGAACAATTATCCAAATTACCAAACAGTTTCCTAACTATTACACAATACCCGGATACCTGGATAACACGACCAGATCAACCTTAGCAAAAATAATGGAAAATTTTATTATTTTCTTATTAGAATTACCATAATTTGTTCTCAGAAAAAACTGTTTCAAATGTTGACGAAATAGAGACAGAGAGTGCAGCAGGTGAAAGATAAACTGAAAGTTTGAATAAAAACTATCAGGAAAAAGAACACTAGCACTACAAACGTCCCACAGCATAAAACTCAGAAGATGAATGAAAATAATGTCGTATTTTTAATGACTTACCTGTACAGACAGACGGACAAACACGAAAATTTTATTTCTTCCCAGCACGGCAGAAATAGATATGACTTACAGAAACTTTATTATTTCCTCGTACTCTTTCTCGTTTTCAGAGTGTGCATATGAAGAACAAAACACTTTTTTAACAACACTGGACCTGCACTGGGGAAGAGAAACTTCTAATTAAACCGGTGAACTTGGAATGAAGTCTCTTCTAATTCACACTTTATACGTTCATTGGCGATTTTCCCCAAACTAAAAAATAGTATAGACATGAGCAATGGGCGGTTGCATTTTGTGCGATACTGCACAATGTATTCATTCTTTAATTAAAAGTTTGAATATAAAAAATCATGGGGCCACATTGTCAAATTGCCAGTGTATCAAAAGCTTCCAGTTTTTATGTGCAAGCAATTTCCTTTCAGTCAGTTTAATAATTACTATACATTTTTTTCAGGTATATTGAAAAAGTGTCTGTTATCTCTCTAGCTGTCACAAGATTGACAGGTAAAATGATGGACTACCTGTTTAATAGTGTCTGTGGTATGCTCAAATTTTATTAAAGCTAACCATCTAGATATGTCCATTTGTGTAAGTAGCGGTCATACAGAAACGAATACAAACCAACAAATTTTTACATCACCAGTGGCGGTGGTATTAGTATATATATNACAATGACAATTCCGATTACTCAGCACCAATCCATCCTTTTTTAATTCTTTTAGGAGATAATTCACTGCTGGTTTTCAAGTGTGTTTGGTGTTGTTAGAAAAATATTCTTCTCGTACATGCGATATAGATATACTAGTGCATTTACAAACTCCATGAAGGGATAAGTTTGTAGACAATGATTTCTACCGACGACATTTTATACTCATAGACTAAAAATCATGCGTTATTTTTTTAGTCCTAAACCTGCTTATTTATCTCGGTCCCTTATTACCATGCAGTTATTTACAATGGTAAAATCAGTAAACGTGACAAATTTCTAACATAAGTGTTGGCCTGCGTCAGTGATGGATAATTTTTATTTATTTTAATTACAATTAACGTGTGCGCAATTTTTCGACTGTCTACCTGTCTTACTTTGACATGTAAACTTGTATTTCCTATATCATTTCGAGATATATTAACACTTATTTTCTAAATTTTATTTCATTGCATTAGGTAAAATATATGTATGTATTAAAATTTTATGAAAACCCATGGTAATCAATGTTATTAAATGTTCGATTTATAGGCCAAAATTTGTCTCGATTAAATGTATGATTTAGTAAAATTGAATATCGTTGACATATACAGACCCAGAGAGAAAGCAACCTGAATAATATAAAAAGGCTAGTTTTCTTTCCTTCCATTTTTTGGCGGGGCATGTTGGCATATAAAAATTCATGCGAATGAAAGAAATTTACTGTTGAATCGATTAAATCCTTGAAACCGCCAATATAATCATCACGTGCGCTCCTAATCACTGAAAGGCTGTAATTGGTAGTTTATTTCCATTGATAAATTTTCAGCCAATCAGCGATTAGGAACGCATGTAATAATTATACTGGAATATTTTAAGGATTTAGTCGATTCAACAGTAAATCCCAAAGATATTATGATGAGGTAATAAGGCTCTTATATTCCTTCCTCAACTTCACTTTTACGAAAGAGTTTTCTCAAGCTTTACAGACAAAAAACTGCTTATGATTCTAGTGAACGCCAAAATATTTGTGAATAATGTCGATTTTTACGTTCATTTCAATTCTTAAGCAAATCATCGAGAAACGGAAAGGGAATGTTTATGGAGAACGTTGAATCGCGAAAAAGTGAAAGAGAGAATGAGCTTTTTAAAATAGGGTAACGAAAAATTTTGTCGTAAAAGTCTCAGGATAACTAAATTATACCGTATTATGGTTGAATGGCGAATATATAAAGAAATTTGGATGTGAATTGAGCATCTCATAGCTATTGCTTTGTTCAGCAAAAACAAAAATTTATTTAGGCACTGAAAAAAATAAATGCAAGTTAACGCCACGTCATCATAAGAAAAACAATTAGCATATATGCACACACCTTAAAATAAGTCTGTTTGTGAATATTTAGAAAATGTTATGAGTTTGGCCTTTCGCTAGGCTTAATTTTTGTACAACAGTCCTACTTTTGACTACAATGTCCTAATGGTGCTACTTTTTTTTTAAATTTATAGCAGAAAATTCCAAACAGAAATTTTAAGTATATTCTACAGTCAAAACTCAATTGTAGCGGAGTTTATTTTTGATAAGCAGCAAGTATATTTTTAGAGATAATTTCAGGGTTGAAATTGACATGATTATTTAGTTACCGAACAAATATTTATTGAAAAGTCCAGTGATTAAATAATTTTGCATTATCCAAAGTTACCATGAACGGTACTGTCAGAGCTGTGACATATTCGGTGAAGCAGCATTATATTAATCAAGGTAATATAGGTAGACTCTCTACTCTCTATAATTTTTAATTTCACAGCAACATGACTTTGAAAAATGCATAGTTACATATAAAGCGGAAAAATCCTACATAATAAATATTTTATAAATATGCATGTATATCTTGGACCTTTGTAATCCACTAATATACACAGAGAAAGACAGGAACTCGGCTCCCAAAACGATCACCATAAAAGGTACTACTTTTACATGTAAAACAAAACCTTTGTTACAGTATATATTTATTTCAACAGTTTTCAAACAACTTCGTTATTTGGTAATTTAACACCCCTACATTGGCACTGCATACAAAATTGCGTATTTCAACTATTTAAGCTCACCAAATTTTAATTTTCGCGATACATTTTTTCTTGGGTTTTCGCAAACTTGTACTCAAAGTAAAAATTTAGAAGAAATATGCCATATCAATCTGAACATATGCCTCCTCCTCCACCACCTCCAGCAACAATTGAAGAAACGGATGACTCAAGATGGGATTAATGTACTTTTACATTTTATAGGTGTATAGGTTTATTTTATAGGACTTTAATTTGAATGTGAATAATATTTTTATTACTATTGTTGAATGGTTCAATTATTCTCGCAAATTTTTTTTAACATTTAGTAGGTAGGTAAACTTAATTTTGAAAATAAAACCGATAAATTCTTCAATCAACTTTCATTATACAATTAGCACAGACGAGATTTAATAATGTTAACATACATCGTAGATAGCTCCTTATTAATAGTATATTTTCTTTTTCTTTGATACGCTAGTATGTGTTAACTTGCCGTCGGAAATAATCAGTTTCTTTATTTATTTAATCTGGATACTATAGTACGACAAATACTACCAGCGTTTGAAATTATAATATAGTATATTATAATATATAATATACTATAGCCGTACCTATAAGTAGGTCATTACGAAACAAAGCCAAATGTTATATTATTATGCGTGCCGTGTATATATTCCTATTGATGTGTATATTTATGCAGTATTTTAGAAAATGGTTGTCTCAAGTCTGGTTTGATGGACGATTAGGAAATCTAGCATAGTTGATAGTTTAAAAATTAACTAGTAATGCGCAAGTCTGTCTGTGCGTCAAAATCAGACGTTTAAACCGTCTATAACAGAAATTTTGTAGTATAGTGTACTTAGTAATACTATAATTAATTTGCTCAGCAAGATTCCTCAGTCATGTGAAGTGAAATGACAATCATTGTAAGTTACAATTTGTAACTTAATGATTTGAATTAAAAATCGTCTTGAAGGATTATTACTTTTCATAACCTGCACTTTATTATATTATCGGATTTTCAATGCCGTTATGTTGCAAGAAAACTTATTTTACAAGGGTCGTATCGTGATTATTTAATTTACAAAATATCGACATGACAATCTGCACAACGAAGGCATGAATATATAGTATATAGGTTCGTACTTATATAAAATACACTTATAAATTCGGATTTGTTTGCCGTAGAGTATAAAATGAAATTAAAACCGTAAAAATTCATCCAACGATGGACCATTTCTGCCTAATGGATCTTCAGGGAACATAATTACATCGTGAGTGATCCATGTGTACTGCAATAACCTATCACCACAAGCACAAATTTAATCAAAGAAAACAGCACACCCCGAACTCGAATACATTCAATCGTACACGTACGTGAAAATGTTACGCATTGTACTTTTCGAATGAATTACCAATTACCTGAACTTAATGGTGTTTTGCAAATGTTGTTTCTTTTCATAGAGATCTTTAAAATTATCATTCGAAATAATAATTCCATCAGTTTGATGTGCATACTCCACCACAAACCTGACAATGGCAGACAAAACACAAGTACATGAAAATGAAAGTTTTAAATCAGTTCGTACATATGCACTGCTAAACCCCACAATAATAGATCTATGTATGGAAAACTTTCTTACAAATCGTCGTAAGATGCAAATCTTTGACCGCCCGCCTCTCGACTAGGAGTAAATCTGACATGACCTTGACGCTCCATTTCTTCTAGCAACTCAGGATCATTACATTCAGCCTTTTTAAGACGAAATCTAGGTACAAAAGCGATGATTTCACTGTGTCCACGTCTCTTGAAGTAATCTATGCAAATTTTTATCCCCCTTGCAGAAAATAGTAATCCGTCTTGAAGAACTTTGCCGTGCCTAAGCAAAAAAATAAAAGTTAATAATTAACTTTTAATTAAAGGACACGTATATATATCTTGAATATATAAATAAAAATAAAAAATATATACAGCTATAACAATAAAATTGTGTTATTACCCGACGGCGACATTGCTTCCATCAATTACAACTGGTCGTAACGTTCCTTTGGGTCTTGAAACTGTTTGTCCTGCGTTCATGATATTAGAACCAGGTTCGATAGGTAAAGGGTAAGGTCTTCGGATTGGCATCCAAGGGGCCCGCTCATTGTTCTTAAATACTGGAGTCGAAGAATTAATTGGCATGAAAGGATTTAACTCAAAAGAAAAGTTTTTTTTATCAGAAGGACAATTACTGTTTCGTGGCTGGTGACTACCAGGTCTAAATATAATCTGACGGTCATTCTCTCTACTTCTGTTTTTAAACAAGCCGTGCCCTTTCCTTCTGTGAAAGTGTCCCACTTGAAAATTTTTCCCAGCGTTATTTCTTCGAATTTGTCTGGAGTTGACAGAAATCTTCTTCAGTGAATTTAAAACCGAATCTGAGCTTTTTGAGTTCGTCGAAGAACTACGTCTTACAGTATTTTTTGCTTTTTTGATTATATCTTGCATTTGAGATAGATTCCCATTACTTAACTTCCGCTTTAAAGATGACCGCTTGCAACTTTCTCTACCTACATGTGGTCTTGCAACAACGGCGACCACCTCTACTCCATCGTCATCGTTGAAATCAGACTCATCTTCAATATTAACCACAGGAGGTTCCACAAGTACTTCTGATTTTAAAGTTTTCATAGGTCTACCATCGCTGTCACACACACTTATGTCAGCATCGCTTTCCCTGGAAGTATTTGTTACATCAGCAACGTCGATAACTTCAATGTCATCATCATTATTAGATTGGACCTCATCCGAATCTGACAGCACGATAGTTTCATTCACTACATTCAGTGCTCTTCGTCGCCTTGCAGATCTTCTGTTTCTTCTCTTTCCAGGAGACATTTCAGAACTTATACGACTTCGTTTTATTTTCATACTCCAAGATTGGAGATTCTTATGGAATGGAACCCAGAAGACGACCAACAATGTGACAAAAAAGCCTTCGGCGAATAGTTTCTGTAAAAGTAAAAAGAGCCACATAAAACAATTGCGCAAATCCACTTTAGTAATTCATTTTATCGACCAACTTTTTGTTTGAGTTTGAATCCCATAGATACTACATAGAACTAATTAACTAGTCACACTACGCACCGTCAAAATCGCTTGGTAAAACAGCAAAGAGCTTATTAATAACAGACCACACACGTTCGTAGATACAAAGGATGGTAAATAGTAAGTGGTGGCCTTGGATTAAAGAATAGTAAGTAAGTGAATGTGTGTTATCTTGCTGTGACTGACGACTGATCTTTAAAATTTGCGTTAATTTTTAAAGGAAGATATACTAATAGTACAATAGCAGAAGTACCTACATTAAATGAACTTATATAGAAAGGAATGGCAGACTCGAGTTTTCATTGTTTCCAACCTATTTTGTTATATGTCGTTACTTTATCTCCTTGTGTAAATACCAAACGCTTGACAATACATTTACGACTACGACTGAGGCGATATATGCCGTACTTTAGTACTTATCTGCACATAACCAATCGCGTAACATTTTTCAGTAGCTGTAATCCAGTAGTTTTCATTTAAAAGAGTTAACTGTTGACTATAAAATTACTAAATTAATCATACTTTAAATTTAAGTTTTTATAAACAGATTTTCCAAGTTTGATAATCAGCGTCCTTAGCTTGTCTATTTCATTTTTTTTACATTAAATTCTGTGTAGGTATCTATTGATACAGAGTTCCTCGATGCCTTAACATGGGTACCATACACCGTTCGTTAAAAATATTGAGTCTTTCATTCCTTTTTATATTAGTTAATTTTCTAAAGTGCAATGGATTTTAAGGAACATCAAAGTAACTGAAATGTTCCTTTAAAAACACACCGCAAAAAATATTCTGGTAACACAATAATTACGAGTTCAGTTTTTTAGTCACATCAAATCAAACCTTAAAAATATCGAACTAAGAGCCCCGACCCAACATTGGTAGAGTTTAGGCAACTGTGGATAAAAAATGCAAAGGGGGGCCCTTTTGCTGAAATGTGTCTATCTGACAAATAGAAATTTCATTGGGAAAGGTTTTGAACCAAACTGATTAAAAAATTCAAACTCAAACCAGCCGTTGCGTTGCTGCTTGGACACGTACTATACCTTTATAAATTTGAAAGCCAGTGCAGTCTGACAATTAAAAATACTCAAACCTGAATTTAACCTGACCCTGCTAGGTAATTATTATTATCGAAAAATAGATTATGACTTGTCATAATCATGACAACGGTTTTAGAGACGTACCCCAAGAAAGCGGAGGGTATCGGTACCAAACACCAAATAAATCCACCCAATAGTATTGGGCCAATACCAAAACTTATAAAGAAAATAAGAAAAATGAAATACAAAACAATATTTGAAATTTGACACTTTCAAAAACCCTACTTACCTCCAACCTATGTACGATTTCTGTTGTACTGAATTATTAGTGTTGCAAGTTTGAAGTTTAAGTTCAGCATTGGCTTGAGATGAGATAAGATAAGCAATTAACAAAACAACCACGAAAACGAAATATTACATGTTTAATGTTAGGTTTTAGGCAGGTAATACATGGTCACATATAGGGTACAAAAATACAACAGGCGGACTTTATTCAACGACCACTACACTGTTCAACAGTGACTGTTGACTGTATGTATTTACAGTACACGTTACAGTCAGTCATTTCACATTTCAAACACGAATCACCAAGAAAAATATAATCATAAAAAATAAATGTTAATTATTAAAATTATCATAAAACTTTTAAATAGTTCACTGGTGCAATAACTCTAAAAAAGGTCTTTACCATTTATCGTACTGTACTGTACTGTATTTACACTGTCGTAATGGTGGTAGTAGTGGTAATGGTAATGCATTTCATATAAATAACTGCCTTTTGCCACAGCCACACAAGGGTAAGGTTTTTTATGCATGTGTTGTTACTTCTTGAAGTCGTCAAGATATCCG
>JAHZNB010000014.1:0-10096 GCA_027744295.1 Callyntrura guangdongensis | reverse complement strand
TTTTTTTTGCACAACCTTGGTATTTTACTCGTTTAAAAACGGGGTTTTCAGTAGTCAACTTGTTTATGATAGGACTACATCGTGAGGGTCGATATGGAGTAGTTCTTAATGGGAGAGCAGGATTGGTGAGTATACCAAATAATTATATTTGCGCTACCTTCTTGCCTTTACAATGCTCTAGTTATTTATGTAATGCCAAGTCACAGTTACTTGCAACAAAATGATCACTATTCACAATGTAAAATTCAGTATCGATCGACCAAATACAACTGGTAATATTATCATGGTAAAAATCACCACATAGTTTCAACTATCGGCACAGTACGCACGGAATGATTTCTGTTATTGTTTTGATTGATATTAAATGCACAACATATTCTAATTAGGTACATGCTATTTTAAAATATAACTTTGTAAATATTACAAAATTACAAAAAGTAGGAAATTTTTTATTGTTGCCATGCGTTTCTATCGTATACTTTAACATTACAACCGGAACGAAATTAAAAATACAATAATGCAGTCAGTGGCTTCAGAACAGGGTCGGTCGAGGGGAGGTCAACCCTATCCTGTAATTTATTATGCTCCCTATCCTATAATGTTAAAGTTAAATTTCAGGGGGGATTTGACCCCCCCATCCTCCCTGTTCCGCAGCCTATTAATACAGTCCCAAACTTATTTAATTTAAACCGGTAAATAAGGTAATAACAATTTCTCAATTAAAATCCAATAAATTAACACACAAGTTGTCTTATTGCTCCTTCTTGTTACTCTTTGAGAACTCCTCCAAACTCCGGTCTTCTTTCTTCCCGACTAATTTCCTTATCCAGATATTTCATCCAGATTTTCTTGTCTCTCACCCAAGTAAACGGCCGCACGTTGCGTTGCGGGAGAAAATATCGGACGAATTAAATTTAACACTATATCGTAGATCGGTGGAGCTAAAAAAATGTAAGCAGAAAAATATGAAAAAAAAAATACTTTTTTACTGATTTAATTTTAATTACTTAAATTGGATTACAATAGTGAACCGTCTTACTATTAATGTTGATGATTTGGTCGGCATGTCCAGGATTACCGCTCCTCGTAAGTAGTCATAAAAGTCACATAAGACGGCAAACACAAGGCACACGCGTGTTGGATCTGGTTAAATCCCTCCAAATTTATCAGCACTTTAAATTGTGTCACATTTTTCTGGAGCATCTGTTGCCGCACCACCGCCTGAGTGGCTTCCTCCAAAAGCTTGACCATGTACCTGCTCAAACGAGGCATTTGTCCGGCAAGCGCGGCCCGCCGGACATTCCACACCCCCAGATTTATCGTTCCAATGGGTCGACCTGTGCGGTCAAATGTGTCATTAGTGTAGGGATAATCGTCCTTCATGTCACTCCAGTCTTCATCTTCTATCGTGTCTATTTTCTGCTCTTTCCGCCACTGCAAATTACTGCGGAGCATTTGCTCGGCTGCGGCCAAATTCAGATCCCGGGCACGTAGCCATCGCATCAGGTAAATGTCTTGTCGCATCCATTTATGGGGTAACAGAGGAAACATTTTAGGTCTAAACTAAAACCATACTCAAGTGCTGCTTTTTCCTGTTTGGTCAACCACAAGTCTTCCTCTAAACTCACCGCTTGTACACCACCCCCACCCCTGATTACGCCATCCCCCTGAAAATTCCAAAACACGCAGAGCACCACCACGTATAACACCCCCAATTCTATCAAAGAACCCCGTTCCATAATTTTTTCTTGAGTTTTACGGGGAAAAATAAATTAATTCTCTTTCAAAGAAATTCTACCAGAGAACAAAGCTGGTTGAGCAATCACAATGCTTGCAAAACTCAAACTGATGCCACGAAATGGTAGAATTTCTTCAAATCATGCACTCGGTCGTCATGTCGTACCAGCAAAAACGTTACTTTGCGAATATTTCAATGTACAATACAAACGGTATTCAACGTCATCGTATAGATAGGCATTAGATATATAGATAAAGTGCCGGTTTAATAAGCTATCATTTTTGGTTATTTGGTTGCGCCAGAATTTACAAGTAGTAATTTTACGCTCACAGTCGTCGGTATGTCGGGTAGTTCAAGTTTTTTTTGTCGAGCTGAGCGTATGAAATCAGGTCGGGTATTATGCGTCGATGTTTTTTTTTTGGCAAATTTGCAAACTGCAAATTTTTGCAAAGAATTTGAACCCATTTTGCTGTATGAACTGTTTTTACGCAGATGAACAATTTTTCATCTAGTAATAAGTTTAGCGTGTTTGTATATGTGTATGTTTGTCTGTCCGTCTGTCTGTCATCAGTCATCACTCTACAGGCCACGCGCTTCAGCCGATTTGGCTCACATTTGGCATACAGGTACCTTAGGATACTTGCACCTATGAAATGCAATTTTAGCAAATTTAGTTAACCCACACAGGAACCTATTTCACAAAGCGGACTATGATTAGTTGATGAGTCCCATAGATACTAAATTGCACTAATCAACTCATCAACTAATCATAGTCAAAATCGCTTTGTGAAATAAACTCCAGGGGGTCATTAAGGGGTCAAAATGAGTGTTTGTCAAGTCAATCACCTTGTATCAATACGAAGGTTTTCATATGCGCCTCTATAGCTGCAATTAAGCCGGTTTATTCTATTATTCAACATTCCCGTAAATGAATAGTTTTAGGCCGTATCCAAACTGGTGATCATATCCACCTTATTGTGCACGAACATATTATTACTAAGCAATTGCTAACCTTTGATTGGGCACTTTCGTCATATCTCAAGCAGAATAATTATGTTTACGTTCAAATGTCATAACCAAAACCCGCAGCAACGTGTTTGTGCTCGTATAAGTTCCCCTATGAACATTTACATGTTTTTGCAATGGGCATTTCAGAGCGTTTGTTATTTTAATGTTGCTCAATAATATTCAATTAAAATTTAGATACCGTGTAATCCGTGAGAATCGCAGTCGGTTTCAACTAGAAAAAAAAGAAGGAATTATTTATGAGTGATGAGAAGTAAGATGAGAGGTGAAACTGGCATTTTATTGTAAAAGACGAGTTTTTGAAGTAAAATCTTTTTATTGCTGTAGCTCACTCATCGTCAGTACAATAGTTAAACATTACAAAAATGATTTATTTAGCCAGTGACCATTGAATAGAATGAAGATGACTGGCATGTCATCTTTCAAAGTGTGCAATATTCTTAAATCTCAACTTTTTGGTCTATTGAGCAAAATTCTCACAGAAGTGGATTTTTAATCACTTTTATTTCAATTATTCATCAAGGCATCATGAGAGCTTGCCTGTACGTAACAACNACTTTTATTTCAATTATTCATCAAGGCATCATGAGAGCTTGCCTGTACGTAACAACAACGCTACTACTAATCCTAAAACCACATTAATATATCTTGTAAGATGGTGAATTAGAACAACAATGCGTGATTTCCTCAAAGGCAATATATTGTACAGTACTTGCGTGTGGACGGATTCCTTAATTACTAAGGCTTCAATTTAATTACCAAACTCATACAGATGTCTATTTACAGCTTGAATGATCATTTATTCGTAACAAATAGTAATAAACAATGTTAATGTAACTGACGATGATGTTGTACCGAAATTTACTTTATGCAGAAAATGCAGTGGGCGGCAACAACGTTACCTATGTATATTTGTAAAACCGGCAAACAGATTCTTCACAGCATACTGCGTCTTTTTTGTTACATCAATGGCCGTTATTCCTAACGGTCTTTTTGGTATTCATATTATTAGAGCATTTATTTTTTGTGCAAATCGTTACAATGAAATTAAAATCTTTGTTACAGTAAAATTGGTTCTAGGTATACACCATAGAGGTCGTCATATGCATTTTCGTTTTTACTAAATAACTTATAACTATAATCGAAGTAAAGCATAAATAAAATTGCGGGTATATAGTACATACTAAACAACAACCGCAACCATAGTAAACGCAGACATAAAATATGACAGAAGCAGTGGCTGCGGAACCGCGGGGGTCAAGGGGGGTCAACCATATCCTGTAATGTTAAAGTAAAATTTCAGAGGGGGGGATTTGACACCCTCGACCCCCAGGTTGCGCAGCGTATGGACAGAAGTTACACAGTGCGTGTTAAGTAACGGTATGTAATGAATCATCACATCACTTATCATCACTGATAATAAGTGAACATTGTGTAATTAAACTTGCTTTAAATTACTGAAATTGAAAAAAGGAGAAAAGGAACCTTTACCGAAGAATAATGCAACAATGACCTGATTTTATTTGTTCCCAGCAACTGCTGCGAATTGTGTCGTATTTTATCCTGCAATTCCTACCTCCCACTTATCTGTGACTATCCGTGTAAAAACCTAGGACATTTGGATTCGAATAATCCATTTCAAGATTTCAAAAATTTACCCACCAGCTTCTAGATTGGACCGAGCGTGTTGCCGAGTGCCGAAACCTCAATGCTCTCACTCCTTCTAAACTATGTTTCTCGGTTTACTTAAATATTTTAATAAAATTATCTTGATACGCCTTACGCTTCCATGAAGGTCCTCCCAAACAACAGAAGAACATGACCAAGACTTCGCGGACATGGACCAAGAACCATATCATATACTCAGGTATGTACCATACTGACGTTGCTGACCATCATAATGACCACCCTACTTTCTTGCCAATTGCCACTTTTTCATATATTTTTTTTATAAAAGAACGGATTTTTTACCTCTCTTACTTTTGACCCACCCACGCACACCTGCTTCCCCATCTGATTATCTTCTCTCTCTCTCTCTTTCTCTCCCCAACCATATCACACTCGCCTTATACTGTCCTGCTTGCAACTTGCGGGAAGATGAACACACGCCGAGATTCCTATCTATTTTTTCTCCTTCACACATTTTGATTCTCTTCATAATTTCCTCGTATTATCCTCCTGTCGCTACAAAAAAAACTACCTGGTACACAAATAGTCTCGCTAAAAAATTATACCCCGGCAGATCACCAATTTTTTATTACAATAACTCCCAGACATACTTGGTTGCTTTCCTCTCTCAAATTTCTATTTCTCTTCACTACAGTGACCTGGGCGCGTGCCGCTCATTAAAAACTAACTTTTATTATTGCCATTATACCTTTTTACATCGTCTCTCGCAGATTTCTCACACGGCACACACACACACACAAGTAAACTATAAACTAGCTGGGCAGGTAAAACGCAGTGAGGTAAAGAAAAAAAGAGCGCACACTCTGGTAATTTTCACATCTTCTCACATTTTTTTTCTAAAGAAAAATAAATAATTTCAACAAAGAAAGAATTCCATTCATACACACGCCTATCTCTCTCTGCCCAGTTATAAAATTGTTAACTCTTTAAGTACCATAACAACAGCGTGTTCAACATCATCATCATCATCATCCCCGTTGTCCTCTACGCTTCGCTGATGATCTCGGTCTCGGTCGGTCTGTCGCTCATTTCCCCCGTAATTCCTTTACGACGGTACACACTACACACATGCTTGCTTCCACGACGATGAGCATTTCCTTTTTCCCAAAAAAGTTCATCAGTGCATATGTGCATATCTATGTAACTATCTGTATATGTGTGTATATGTATACAGACGCTGCGGAACTGAGGGGGTTGGGGGTCAACCCCCCCTCAAATTTTACTTTAACATTACAGCATATATGGAAGATAATACATTGGCAGGATAGGCTTGACCCCCCTCTACCCCCACTCTTCCGCAGCCACTGTATTTATCTACATATTTATTCTTCTTTTTTAGGAACCATTTAGTGTTATTTTTCGTTTATTTTCTGATGCGCACTATCACACCACCGAAAAGATTTTTTTTCTCTTCTCAAAGGGCGATTATAAAATACACAAATTATTTTTAGAAAATAAGGAGAAAACTCGTCAAGTATGGAAAAACATCTGCATTTCTGTATAAAAAACACATAATATATTTTTGGTTGGATGACGGGGTAAAAAATACCCCTTTCCCCTCCACGCCACCTTTTTCACCTGTCGTGATGCTAGAGTTATTTTCTTGGAAATACCAGCGGTCACAGGGAAAATAGACAGGTCAGAGAGATAAGAGAGGTGTTAGGTTTTTGTACAGAGAAATGGTTATACGGACAGGTGAGTAGTGTTGGGAGGAAGAAAGGTGGAGGTGGATAATTTGGAGGGAAGTAGGACGATGGTGATGATGATGAGTCAGGTGTGGGTGGACACAAGACAGGGCACGTATCTCTCTCCACTGTTTTTTGTTTATTTTTTTTGGTGTTGTGTCAAACGTGTTATTTTTATGATTGGGTGGAACATTTCTGTCTGCTCTGCGTTTTTTTTATTCTGCTCGTTTGAAACAGTCGTCGTATGTCTCTGCTGGAAAGGAGGATTATATTGGCTTGTTTATTAGCTTGTTATTACTATATCATCAGCACAATTTACGCGTTTTTATTTCTTTGGGCGTGGTAATCGCCGTGGAAAAAAAGGAAATCACATTTTCTTCTCTATAGCATTCTTGGCTGTTGTTCCCTTCTTGAAAATTTGGAGGCGGTGTGGGGGTGATGATGATGATGATGATGACCACAAGAAGAGGAAGAAGACCGTTTTGTTTTGAAAAGGAAGAAAAATTATTTAAATTTTTTTCCGAGCATCAGCAGCCGTCTTTGTCGTTGTCGTAACAGTACTCGCACTTGACACCTTTTTCGGGTATGCCCACCATTTTGGAGCAACTGAGGAGAAAAAAGTAACATTTTTTCGTGTCATTTCATCTGTGGTTGTAATAATCAGCACAAACGAGGAAAAAAAAGGATGATCAGGATAATCATCAGCAGCATCATCATGATCGTCGTTGTCAGCAGCAGCAGCAGCAGCGCCTTTTGTTCTATACTTTGTTTCCTGTGCAAGTCTCGCACAGTATGAATGACGCGTGGGAGGGTGGTGGTGGGTGGAAGGAATGAAGCAGGCAAACAATCACACAGCCATCGTAGTAATAATAATAATGATAATAATAAAAACGCCTGTTTTGTTTTTTAATGCTGCCCAATCGGAACAAAACACCTGCGCATCTCTTGCCCATACCGTGTAGAGCACAGAAGATTGTCTTCTCGAGAGAGAGAGAGAGAGAAGAAGAGCATCTTTATTTAAAAAGTCAGATAATTATTTAGCTCGTGCCAGTTTTCCTGCTTTTTCCGTAGCAGCACTTATAGCCATAAAACCAGTAGTAGTGTGGTTTTTGTTGTAAAAAGTTGGTCCACTTAACTTTTTAAGAAGGAATGGTACGCAAAGTTGGAGTACGCGCGGGGGCAATTACTAATATTACGTAATTATACGCAAGGAGAAGTTTGAGGTTTTTTGTAGGTATTTTCTTTATGAGTACGAAAAGGCAAATTTGGAGAAAAATGAAGAGAGAGAGAGAGGAATGAAGATGCCGTTTGTTTGAAAAACAGATAGCATAGCACCCATTTCTGCAAGTTTACTGGTAAGAGATGCTGAGAGTTATGAGGTGGAGTTGAGAAGAGTTCCTACTTGAGTTGTTCTGTTTGTCTGGGAGACCTGACGTTGTCCGGTCGTCGTCCGTCCGCATATGTCTTTTTAAGTATAAAAAGTTATTCCATTTGAACTAGTTCTCAGCCTATTAACTTTTGATGACAGCCGATAGTGTGGAGGTGGCCCCAATTTATAAAAAATACAAGTTGACGCTGATTAGACTGAGATTAGACTTTTGTTAAAAATTTGTCTATTTAAATACTAGCAACGACAATTTGGAAACTTAGAGAAACTGTCATATTGTAATTTTTATTACATACTTATAGTAACGTTGGCAAGAAGAAGTAAAATTTGGTACAGATTTACTTGTGGCACTCAAGAGAATTTGCACGCGTACTTGGTGTGCAGATGAGTTTAACTCCTACAAACGATAAGAAATGTGAAAATTCAAAGAATTACTTTTCTCATAACTGGGATTATATATAATTTAGTCATGGAGCAGGGCAAGAGGGGAAATCCTATCCTGTAATGTGAAATTGCCGAATCTTTGGGGGGATTTATCCCCCCATCCCCCTGTTCCGCCGGCCATGAAATTAATCAATTTATCGGGGATTCCCGCGTGAATATGTTCACATACTTGCTACCTATTTTCTTCCTTTACAAGGAATTAATTTAGAAATACGTTCGTTAGAGGAATTCAAAGCTAACATAAACATACAAAATGGTGATATTCCATATAATATTTTATCAAGATACATTAAAAAGTTGTTTTACAAAGATTTATAAAATGATTTTGAACCGCTTGAAATACCAAACGAATCATCGCCAGTTTTGTGGAGACGTTTACCCTTCACACTTTTTTATTACATTTTTTGGCATTTTCAAGGACACGCCACGTAAAGCTCATTTGTTCATGATTCCATTGGTTCTCACCATAACAAAATATATGTTAATCCTGTTTTATCGAAAATTAAAAAGTCTCCGATCCCGAAATTGGCTAACGTACTCCGGAAAATTATTTTTTTTTAAAAAAATGACCAACTCGAAAAAAAATGATAAGGAACATGATAAAAAAATGCTCACGTGTAAGTAATGTAACTACATATAACAACGTAAATCTACCTAGCCGTCTCTGTATATTATGTTGCTGGAACAAAATTGACTTGCGATAACATGCAAGTATACTTGTAATAAAGTTTAATTCAACACTTCTTTTTTTAAATAAAAAACAACTTTCAAATAGGCAACCCAAAGGTTTAAAAACCTTGGATTTTAAAAAACTCTCGTTATTATTATCGTCACTGGCTCCAAGTTGTAGCGCAGATTGTTCTGATATCCACCGTGTTACGCAAAAAAATAATACTTTTTTTACCTTCTCGACAGCGATCACCTTTTTCCTTTTTTCTTCGCAACATTGTACCACCTATCCACCTACCCTTTTATATTTTTTCTTGCAAATTTTGTCAGTTGGCATGTGGACATGTGTTTCCCTGTCGTCGCCACGGTGGGTAAAAAAATGGTTAAACAGTCATGGTCGTTGTGTTTGTGAAAAAAACCCAACGCTTTTTGTCATCTGCTGCATCCCCATTTATTCTTCTATCCCCGTTTTAAAGTAAAGTAGTCCATACCGCGTTCCATTTCCATCCTGGTCTCTACTGTCGCCATAATATTTTCATTACAGCCCCCATTTTTCGAATCCCCACACAGAAGGCGCACAGAAGCTGCCGAGGTGGAAAAAAGAGCATCTGCCAAAAAATTTAATATTGCATTTCGCCTTCCTCTTCTCAGTCTTCTCCCCGCCTTCCCACAGCAACCAAAAAAACCACAACAACAGCAGCAGCAGCAGTACAACAGCCGGCGCTCTCCACTCCACACACACACATGCAGAACAACAACGCAAGGAACACAACAATGTTTTTTTTCGCTTGGTAGCTTTATCATCATCAACATCGTTTGTAATCATCACTCCACCGAAACGTTTTCTTTCTTTCTCTGCTGCACTGATGAAAAGAGTGAGAGAAAAAAACAAAAGTTTAGATAGTTTAAATAGAATGGTAAGAGAAGAAGAAGCAGCAGACAAAAGAGAAAATTCGTCAAGTATGGAAAAACATCTGCATCGAGAGAAAAAAGTGAGGATGATGAGCATCTCGTATCTCTCGCTATCATCATCATCACCATGATCATCATAACGCGTCTTCTGTGTAGCACAAGATGTTAGTTAGTTTCGTGATTTTTAAAAAGATTTTTTTTTCTTAAGAAAAAAAATGTAAGATGAGATGTGTAGCAGAAACCATATTGCGTTAATTACAGCAATATTCCCTGATGAATTTATTATTCGCGCAGCCTGCTGCCCCGTTTAGAACAAGCAGCAGGCGCGCAGGGTGCGTGGGTGGAGGTTAACTGGGGCGATTTGAGAATGTTTGAAATAAATTTTCTCTTTGGGAAGGAATATATATAAGGCGGTTTGGTTGGGAGATGATGATGAGCTACTCTTTTTATGGTAAAACTCAATCAATCTCTCTCTCTCTCCCTCTGTCTCTGCTTTGGTCTGTTTCGCTGTTTTAAGCGGACGCACAGAAGAAAAGTCAACAAAAA
>JAHZNB010000013.1:0-10264 GCA_027744295.1 Callyntrura guangdongensis | reverse complement strand
GATTAAAAAACTCTCAAGATAAGTCCTTACCGTTCCCATTTGATTAATTGGAAGCCGATCTGGTTGGGCTCTCTCAAAGCTAATACACTCCTGACCAGATCCAAATGCCAGCCATCTAGGAGAACTTGCTTGAGCTTTACGGCAAGCGCCACGGATTGTACATCTGAAAATTTAAAAAAAACACATAATGAAGCACTGATATAAATAAACAAAATACGTAAAAAATCTCAATACATATTTAGTTTAACATTGTTTAATACAGCCGCAAAAATGAGTTTCCTTTTCTGGGGACCAATAAAATAATATACATGCATGCTGTATAATAGTTTAGTTATTTAACACGTGTCTCGTGTTCCGTGCAGTCAATTTACAAACGGAGCGAGTGAGCGCGAGGAAGAAAAACATGGAGTGAGTTGATTAACCCATTACCATAACAATAAGCTTGAATAATTAAACGCCATTTTTAACAAGAAGGGAAATGAAGAATGAATACACAAAGAAAAAGGGGAGGGGCAAAATATGCTTGCAAAAGTAATTCATCTCAGGTGTCATCTCCGGTGACGTGGTTGACTTCAACCTTTTACTTCACATGCTGTTATGCCGAAAGCTCTGAATTTGTGGACGTTTGCAAGCGCCTATTTTTCTATTACGCTTTATGCTTATAATTTTTCTTGTTTCTCTTTGCAACTCCATTTATTCTCCCTTTTCTGGTGGTCCTAGTCCGCTACTCTTCATTGTGGTAATCAACGCACAATTTTCCAAACAAGGAAAATAATAAGTTATTCTCATCAGCCTGTCCGCCACAGATTTTTCTTTTTGCACTGTACAAACTGACTGACCAGGAGTTATCCTGAAGTGTCCACAGCTTCGAGGGTCGCCATTAGTCAAAACTAAGTAATTCCGATATGCTGATCACGAATATGAAGTCAATTTGCTGTAAAACTGACATTTAATAATAATTTGGAACCATTTTAATTGAACCAAGCGCGCGCGCTTGCAAAGCATGCATATTAACCAAGTACAGCAACCGTTCTCTATTTCAAATACTATTTTCATAACAAGTAGGGATTACATTTTACAAAATTAAATGTCAATTTGAGAAAGACTCCAATTATAATTGTTATGTTTTTACGTGCACAACATGTAAAATAAACGATAGGTGTGACCGAGGTTAATCGTTTTACTAGTTTATTAATTAATACTTAATTAATGTACAAAATTACTTAAGCACCGTAAGTCAGCTAGCGTACAACTACGAATCAATGACAAGTCTCCTTCCTCACTCCTCGTACTCTTACCAACTAGTGTCAATCTCATTGCAACCGAAAAATGACAATAACCCACGAGACGGTCAACTGAACTTACAGCTAAATCTTTACTCTATGACAATATGTATGCCTATACAACAATAATTATTATGTATGAAAATAAAATGTAATCCCTACTTGTTATGAAAATATTATTTGAAATAGAGAACGGTTGCTGTACTTGGTTAATATGCATGCTTTGCAAGCGCGCGCGCTTGGTTCAATTTAAATGGTTCCACATTATTATTAAATGTCAGTTTTACAGCAAGTTGACTTCATATTCGTGATCAGCATATCGGAATTACTTAGTTTTGACTAATGGCGACCTTCGGAGCTGTGGACACTTCGGGATCATTCCTGGTGAGTGAATGGAGTGTGTTGTTGGTCGCCAAGGGAACCAAATAAACGCAAAAGGGAATGTTATGGAGAGTAACACCAAAATAATGACTCATTCAAATTGTATATTTCCAACTGTCGTGGATATTACTGGTGCGTTGCCTCCTCTTTGGCACAATATGTTAGTTTAGAAGAGTCTCTGCCGAGAGGATGTTCACGAGACCGACTAATATGGCGACCTTCGGAGCTGTGGACACTTCGGGATCATTCCTGGTGAGTGAATGGAGTGTGTTGTTGGTCGCCAAAGGAACCAAATAAACGCAAAAGGGAATGTTATGGAGAGTAACACTTAAAACAATGACTCATTCAAATTGTATATTTCCAACTGTCGTGGATACTACTGGTGCGTTGCCTCCTCTTTGGCACAATATGTTAGTTTAGAAGAGTCTCTGCCGAGAGGATGTTCACGAGACCGACTAATGAAAAGAACAATAGGTCATTTTTCATTAAATTATCATTTCCTCAGAGAAGACCCCTCTCTGCATTGTTACCACGGTTGGCACTTTCATGATGGTGTGGTCCAGTGGTGTCTCTCTGAGATAGGTACACATATTTGGGATTCGTAATTTTCTCGCACGGTATATTGTTCACTTCAACTTACAAATTACCATTCATCATCACCATCATCATTATCCTCGGTAGTATGTCATGTGCTGTTTATCAGGGCGTAAACTGGTTGGCTCATAATCACCCTGGAAAGCGACTCAGATAACCAATATCGCATATGAGAAAATGCAAGGTTGCGGTTTTGTTCTCTCAAGAACGATCGTACTTATGACTTATGTAGTGAACATTTTTATTCAACTTATTTTTAGTAGTGGTTAGATAGCAAATAGTGCAAACGAAAGACCATACCCAGCAGAAAATACTTTATTCCAGGGCAGTAGATTCAACTTGTCATTTTTTCAGACAAAAAAATCAGGTCACAACATTGTGTGTATATATTACCCCACCAACAACACTATTATGTGATATGTTGTTGCCGACCATTGAAATATCACCTTCGATAGGTTTTATTTTCCCCAGCAAATAATCAATACGAGTGCATACATATTTTTCGCCTGTCTCCTTATAGTACTCCCAGCATTATTATTTTTCTCCCTGCTTGTAGTAAAGCGAAAAGCAACGCCAGATACCACACAGGGATAACGATCACAACTGGTTTCCTCTCTACCTTTTCTTCGCCCTTTTCCTTTCCACCCAATCTCATTATCACAGGGAACATTATTGTTGAGAAACCTGGAAAAAGCACGTGTATAATAACTCTGGAGAGACTTTGATTTCACACATACACACACAGACCCACGTACAGTCAGGCATATTGCAGAAGCTGCAAAAACAGCAATAATCTTCCGTAGAAAAATAACGTGACTGTCTGTGTTGTCAGAGAAAGAAATATTTTTGTACTATGCTTCCCCTTTCATTCTCTGGCTCGTTTCGTTATTTCAAATTTTCTAGAGAAAAGCTGCTTCCAAATGTGGCACTTTGTCGGTATTTGCCTTGTATGCCGAATCGAGAAAAATGGATGACAGGGAATATTAAGTTGGACTGTGAAATGGCATTGCATTGGCATATTTTGTGCTTTCCTGGGAGAAAAATATAAATGGCTTTAAAAAAGACGAGTTTGATACAACACGAGTATGACTCTTCTACAAGCAAAGTATATATAACGTGGAAAAATCCTGAGAAAAAATACATGCTACGAGTTTTTGTTAACAACGACTTAATAATAATATTAATAATATGCACAGGGTCAAGTAGTAGTCGTCGTAGTAGTAGTAGATGGTGGTACTAGAGTCACCGAGGCAAGCAATGTGTCACCCGCCCAGTAAAGTTAAATCCGCCACAGTAGCACCACAGTAATGGTGGCAGGGTGCTCATTCTCCATATTTCCACCATTTTCTACAGAGGAAAAGCGGGGAGAATGGTGACACTTAAGAAACCATACAAATCCAGCATTGTAGCCTACTATAAGTCACATATTGATTTCGACTTTGTGCTTGGAGTCGGATGACTTTTTTTTCTTTGCAGAGAGAAGAATGATCATGATGACGATGGTGATGATAATAACGATGGTGTGACTTTCATAAGAGGATTTTTTTGTCTGGGTGCGAAACTGGAATAATATTATTGGTATAAGGATAGTGGTTGTGATGATGAATGACGATGAAACAAAAACCCCGGCTGGGGTTGCTGCAATTGTCACAAGTGTGAAAGAAGAGAGAGAAAGGCCATCATCCCCAGATAGTTTGTCGTCGAAAATCGCAAGTTTGTCAGCAGTGTTTTATTTCTGCCTGTTATTTTCTCTGTGTCTCGCCCTCTTCCAATGTCACTCTGGAAAACCGACAATAATAGCTGGATAGCAAGATAACAAAAACCCCGGCTGGGGTTGCTGCAATTGTCACAAGTGTGAAAGAAGAGAGAGAAAGGCCATCATCCCGAGATAGTTTGTCGTCGAAAATCGCCAGTTTGTCAGCAGTGTTTTATTTCTGCCTGTTATTTTCTCTGTGTCTCGCCCTCTTCCAATGTCACTCTGGAAAACCGACAATAATAACTGGATAGCAAGATGAATAATAACAGACGACGACGATATGAGAATATTGGAACTCAAATGGGTGTAAGCAACTGAGATGCTATTTCCTATGCCAACCGCCTTTCTCCTCCCTGACGCGACAACGACCACTTGAAAATGTTCCATTCCAGTTAGTTTAGCTTGAAAGAATATTTTGCTCGTTATTTTTTCCAATGAAAAATGTAAAGAAATAAAAAAGGACACACAGACACGGCAACGATGAGATTACAGAGGCCGTGAGTCAATACCAGAATCGATCCTGGAATATTTCCCCCAGCAGATATTGAAGCACCCCTCAGCACCCACGCCTACAACAATATAACTAGGTATACTCTTTGGAAAAGAGATAAGCCGCGGTACACTCGGTGAAACTAGCGTTCCTATAGCGTGTCTAATGTTTCTATAGTGGTGTTAGTGTGGACGGGGAAATCACAGAAGACAAGTCTCGGCTGACACTTTTTTAAACGCACGAAAAAAATCGCCTTCTTAATCAAATGCCTGATGACAATAATATGCATCTCACACAGAAGCAACTGCTGGACTGTCTATATGAGTATGAACCCTGATGGCTACACATCAAAAAGTTCAGAAACCAACCTCACCCGTTATTGCCCAGACACACGCAGTATTCACCATACTTCCCAGTCCAAAGGAAATCTCGCATTCTAAACCAGTTCCCGCTGGTGGTGTCTTGTCTTTCTCTCACATTAGCGATCTCAAAAAAGAAAAGGCAAGGACAGCGGGATAAGAAAAGAACGTAGAACATGTGAAAACTATCAGTGAAAACGCTGAAGACAGACTAGAAACATTTTTTATTGTAATAAAAATTATTTTTAGAACCCATATTTCATTCATCAAGTATATACACGCGCGTGCATATTTTTTTTTTCTCTCTCTCTCTACCCCTGGCTTCCAGTCTAGAAAGCGTCTAACTTGTCAGATATGGCCTGTTATTATTAAACAGCGACGCTGCTGCCGTGGCGAAGAGAAGAATGGAAGAGAAAAATCCTTAAAAAAATAACAAAGTATTTGCTGTTACAGTTACTGCTGCTGCTGCTTTTTCTAGTCTTTTCTGCCACCACACAGCTGTCATCGTGCTCGTTGTCAGCTGAACCATCATCGTCAACCTCAGGCTAACCAGCACATTATTGAGCAGTAGTCTTTTTTCGTATCTCCCTCTCTTCCTCTCCAGCAAGTAGCGAGGTTAACCATGCACAAAAGTTTGTATGTATGTATGTGTGTCTAACATGGTGGTGAGTTTATGACAAGGCGTAGAAAAGAAAATGGAAACATATTTCGTGTATCAGTAATATAATGACGCCGGTGTCTTCTGGTTTCGTCCAATATGTGAGGATGTAGTTGGTGAAAGATTGTTTTTTAACAAACGCCTCAATTTCCGGGTTTAATATAATTTCGAGTGATGAAAATGGAGAAAGTCTGACCCAACCCAAACCATACATCACTTTTTTCCAATAAAGCGTCGTCCACAGAAAAGAAGAAGAATGGGATCCAGTCAGGAAAAAAATGAAGGAACAAGACGCAAGCGTAACTGGTTTTAGAAGAGTATTAAACGAGAGTATTAAGCAGCTGCGAAAGTGGTGCTGAAGGGAGAGAGATGTATTGTCTTTCCGCATGCATAATATATATTTTATTATGGAAAAAAGGTCACAGTTGCATAAAAAAGACAATATGCTTTTTAGTAAGGATCTTTTCATGTAAGACCTCTTCCCCACTTGTAATATATAAACGGGGAGAACAGCGTGTCCATTTTCTACACAGGAAGAATTTTCCGGTGGGTTTGCTACCAGCAGCTGTGCAAAGACGGCAGCAGCATTTTCACTATTGGCAAAAGGCTATCTTAAATGTAGACATTTATACGAGAGTGCGGGTGAAAATTAAAAATAAGTAACTTTTAAAATACCGAATATGAGCAAGATCAAATATATTTTGGTAATAAAGAAAATTAGGGAAGTAGGAAGTACAACGGCTTTTGAGCTGTAACGAACTTGAGATGTTCTTTTCCTACATAGCGTGAGGAAGGAAATAACTTATATTTACTACAGCTGCTCTTAGGAAATCATGTTGTTGTCAAATAAGCTCCTTTTCTCTTACCCTAAATGAAAACCGGAAAAACCACCAAGCTTGCCGTAAAAACACTGGTGGCCTTTCAGAGTAATAATGAAAAAGAAGTGAATATACGTACTTTCACAAACCATACAGCTGTTTTACATAAAAGTTGAAATACCATGCCGGTGTGTTTGCATGTGTGTGTGTGATAGGAAGGGCAATAGTAAAATAAATTTTCACCTGAGCAAATACTTTCTCCGCGAGAAACAACAAAACAGCCGCATTTTTTTCCTGCAGAGAAGACAAAGGGAAATGCATAATGTATTAAAGTTGCAATTTGCAGGCAGTTATTTCTTGATTGTGAGCTGGCAAACAGACTTCAATGTCGGCCTGCGTATATAGTACCCCACAACCTACATACACACACCACTTGAGAGAAAGTTTACACAGGAAAGACGAGAAGCCGAGAAAGACGGAAGTAAGCTCAATTTTCATTTCGGCCCATTTCACCTTTCTCTCTCCCTCTTCCATCGTTTGAAAAATCCTCTTGACAACTTCATAAAGGCGATTCCCTCCATGTTCTTTCCACATGTTTTTTTTTTTTTTGAAAAATCCCAATTTCAATATTGCCCTTGCTATCAGCATGTCACCGAGAAAAAATTCAACGAAAAATGTACCAGCAAGGATAACCTCGATGAGTGTTTCTTTAGGTAAGCAGGTTTTCTACTATACCACCTTGGTTGTTGTTGGGTGAAAAGGATCATGATGCTGATGCTGATGAACGAGTTGATGGACGACCGAAGTGAGAGAAAGAGAATAAACAGAAGCGAAATAGGAGCACGGCCCATTTCCAACTCTCTCTCACTCGCTCCTTCATTTCGTTTTTTTTCAAGGAAACAGTAGGCATAATACTGAAGCGGGTTCCACGAAGGAAATCGCAAACATTCATTTCCTTCCTGACATCATAACTCAACGTCGTCGTGTACATATTACAACGTATATACTCAACGTGGCGTTGAAAGTGTGCCATGAGCAGGTCTAGTTCTGACGTTTGCCGCATAACAACACCAACAAAAACTTATATAGGTACTACCATAAAAAAATGTGGGGACGCCGCTGCTATGTTATAATCCTAGTGCCTTTTCTTCCACCTTAACATTTTATGTAGACATTTAAATAAATCTGTCTTCACTTTAGAAGAGAGAGAGTTTTCTCTTTTCCCGCTGTATCGTCTAGTCTCAAGTGCAGAGGGTATTCATCAGACAAAAGTTATTTTCGGAAATGTACCTAGACCCAGTAAGCAGCTGCTCATTACTATATTTATTTTAGCAAATAGGGTGATGGAACCTTGGTAGCCCCAGATGAAGAAGAAGTCTCTTTCTCTTGCAAGTGAACCTGGCGTGGAAAAACAGGAAATTAATAATTTTGAGTTTTCGGCGGAAAGACAACCCTAGCAGGATAACATCCGCACGAGGAACTAGCAGTTGTAGTGTCGTCTTAAATGCTCCCAAGAAAACAACATTATTATATTTCAGCTACAGCGACAATTTTGACAGGGATGAAGAACTAACACATGAAAACATCAACAGAACCACCATCACAACCACCAACCAACACTTACCATCATCACAGTTTGCTGTTCTCGTCGTCCATCTGAAAATGTGTCACCTCTCTCGCCAACAACGAGACACTAGGACAAAGTAGCGGTGATGGTGTGGTGAGTGGCAATAATAATGACTTATTCACCACGAGCACTTGTAGGCCTTGTACTACTACCACTACTACTACTACAACGACTACTTCATTTTACTGCGTGACATGGAGCTGTAGTCGTTATCGTAGTCATATCATTATCATCACCATCGTCAAAGTTGTCAGGGAATGATGAAATATTTATGAATTATTCAAAATGCTGTGACGACGACAACGACGACAAAGACGGCCATTACTACCACTGCTCTACACACCTACACATCGTCAGTTCTAGTTCTCTCCCAACGGAAGAAGGAACACTACCATTATAATTTATTATTACGGGTTTATACTTGAAAAACCAACAAGTCATTCCCCGTCATCATTTCATTTTTTCCCCTTGTCACTTGCCTAACTAAAAACAGGCATAAAAACTGGCCAAGAATGAACGTCGGATCGGATGGTAGATACCCTATTATAAAAAACGCTATAATGTTATTTTCAACTTATGACCGTACAGATAAAAAGCCGGAAACAACCAGCAAAGTGGACCCGTAGCAATATTAACAATGGGAGGAACAAGACAACGAGTAAACTGAAATGTAACGTACATCATTTCTAATAATGCCCATTACTCTTATTACGTCTCTCTCTCTCACGTTCTCCTTCTCTAAACACTGGGTAGGGAAAAGCATTCTTCCGATTGCTTAGAAACCTGGCCACTTTCTTGGAATCCACTTTATTGGCACTTGAGAAACAAGCGAGAGTCTAGCTGAATGAAGCCCATCAGTCTTCGTCCTCCTCCTACTTTATTCCTGTCTAGTTGACATACATAAATAAAATAAAATATAAAACGGTATCTACTCCTCCATTCTTCTCGCTGGCTTACTGAAAGACCGCGAAAATTTCCAGTGGAGCATGCAAAAGAAGAGAGAGACAGGATGTTCTCGTCGTTTCTTTCCTTATTTCACGTGAATGTAGCCCAGGTCATCAATCTAGTGTGTCGTCGTGTCTGTGTCGACCTAAGAAAATACAGCCTTTAGACTTGGAAGGGAAGGAGGAGAAAGGAAAACGTACCATCATCAAAACACATACACAGCTTTTCTGTCCTCTAGGAAAACAACACTCACGGCGACGACGACGATGATAATGGTGACGAGTATTAGACAAAATGAATATACACGGTGATGATGATGGTGGCCATCCGTATTACTACTAATAGACAAGCTTAAATAAATACAATAGAGAGTGGCTACAGCAGACAACAGAAATATCCCATTGTCGTCGTCGTGGTTAGTATTACGCAGTGGTGTGGGTGGTATGGTGACGAAGGTAATATTCCTTCCTTCCAAGGCTCACTTGCTTCCAATGTGGCATGGCAAACACATTATGCGTAGCATTTATTACAAAACAGGAGCACGACAACAATTTTGCCAAGACACCGAACAAAAAAAACTTAATATACTTATGTAAATGGATGAAATAAAAAGGAAGACCAATAACGGTGAAAAAGTGGAACAACGGAATATGAAAGGAAGAGAAGTGGAGATAGAGAGAGATAGAGATAGAAATGGGAAAAAGTAGGTAAAGTCCTTATTGCACTACTTGTACATTGCCATGTTGTCGCCTCGCTTTTGTCGTCTAGACTCCCGCTAAGTATTCTTCCCTACTGACGAATAAAAGGCACATATCTCGGTTTGCAAAAATATAAAAGGGATTTTTTAATAAAGAATCAAATGCTGGTAGCGTATCTAGATATAAATGTGCGGTTGTGTGTATTTCCGTCCTCTGGAGAGAGTGTGTGTGCCGTCGTCGTAGAAAAAAATGTACATGACGTTCTCCCTGAAAACGTGCACACACAAAAAGTCTCAATATTGGCTGGATTATTAGACTGTTACGGGGATTTTCAGAGAGAATGAGTGAGTGTGTGAGCTTTACTTTAAGCTTTACATTGGCGGCGGCACAAGTAACAACAGAAAACGAGAAAAAGCCACCAAATCATCAAAAAGACTGGGATAGTAGTAGCACCAACACTACGACTACTAGAGTGCGTTGTCACCAACAAAAACCTAAAATTATATTCTTCTTCTCTCTCACACACACACTCTCTCTCGCTCTTACTACCCAACAAGGTAGATAGGTAGGTAAGTAACACATTAATAACAAAGTTTAATGCCACTTGAGAAGTGGAGGAAAACTTGGGTAGTCACAAAAAGTCATATTAAATACT
>JAHZNB010000011.1:0-13081 GCA_027744295.1 Callyntrura guangdongensis | reverse complement strand
CATACGGACGGACTAAAAATATGATGTGACAGTCGACATGCAAAGCGGAACCCGCTCAAATCTCATTTACGCTTTAAGGAAAGCCGCTGTTAATACTACTCTCCAATTTATACACTTTTTACACATTATACACAATATTTTTTGCATATTATTGTCCTTTACCATCACTGCCACAATCATCAAAAGAACCCGAAGTCGGAGAAAGGAAAAAAAAAGAGGAAGACACAAAAGAGAAGCCGCTGTTGTTGGTCTCTGGTGTGTTTCTGGTGTGCCGAGAGAAGGGATAGAGAAAAAACCCGGGCATTCCATCCTCCTTTCCCATTATACGCACTATCCTGTCATACAATGATAATGAAATGATGCCCCTTTTTATTCTTTACCGACACGTCGGACATTAAGTATATCATGATGATGACACAAGACGACACTCGTCATGATCAAAGCTAACAGACACGCAGCAAGTGCTAGAATACATAAAAATGGACATGCATATTTTATGCACAGAGTAGTAAAGGTCTAAAGGTCTCGACCTACCAGAGTAATAAAATGGAAGCTTGTTCCGCTGTGAAGGTTGAAAATGTTAAGTATACACTATTAACAATGTGTCATGTCGTAAACTAAAAGCATTTCGTACACAAATAGTTTTGTCTAGAGCATTTCTGCTGCTGCACGCACACACACACGCTTCATCAGCTCATCACCCGTCTCTCTCTCTCTCTCTCCCTCCCGGACACCCAACCCGGCTTGTGTACACATTTTTGTATTGTACGATTTCCATGTGTGTACATTCAACCGGGAATAGATGTGCATGCTTCCCTTCAAAATCCGAGCGGTGATAAGGAAGTAAATAGAGGAGAAGCCTTTTCGTACACAAAAAAGGGAAAAAAACGTCACATCCCAGTGTTCAGAATGATGACGATGATGATAAAGAGGGTAGTTTACTTTTAAATGGAAATATGTATCTGAGGCTTTTATTTTGGTCGCGTTGGGGGAAAGAAGGAAGCCTCAACAACTCCACCATATTATCATGCAGAGAGGATGGACGCAAAGAGGGAGAGAGAGAGTGAGTGCTGTGTTGCTGTTGATGATCAAACTGTTTTCAGTATAAATGCCAGCTCGTTCCTGGTAAGAGAGAAGCAAAAGGAGAAACGGAGCGAGTGTGGCATCAAAGCAAAAAAGCAAACTAAACCAAGCTCGTTTGCTTTTGCTCACCACTATCCACCCCAACCAACCCCAACAACATGAAGAAAGAGAACTTTTTTAGCAAACGGGGCCGTGATCGGGATGATGATCATGACGACGATGATGATGATCAAGCAAGAAGTGTAAGTAAAGTCGAGAGAGAGAGAGAGGAGAAAAGGAAGAAGGGAACGGGATGGTGACGGCAGGATGGTTGAATGTGCGATATGATGATGCGATGCATTTTTTCTCGGATTTTTATATGGGTTCAGTGAGTTGGATGAGAAAAGTACGTTGAATTGAAAGAAAGAATGAATGAATGGAGGGCTGCTGCTGCTGCTGGAGGGGTTGTTTGTTGCATGCTAAGCAGTCATAGGCACAGTTCTTTTCATTTCAACGTAATAAGGAATGAACTGATAAGGGATGAAAATGAATCACGATTTTGGGGTATATAAGCATATATATTTGTATCGGGCTTTTGATCTGATGTATGTATTTAGCTTTTTATACGACTAACCGAAAATGGAATGTGTGTGTGTGTAGTTTTTCCTGTGTGATAGGATATACGATAGGATGTTGTGATGGTTGGGAATTTTGGGATTGTTGTCGTCGGGAAAGCCGTTTTTGGTCTTGGTGGTGTCCCCATCAATACATCCCCATAAAGAATAAAATTTTGTTCTCTCTCTCTCTCCTCAAATATCTGCTTGTGTGAGTTGGTTTATTTTTGAGGGTACATCTTATGTGATGTGGTCGGCTTGGATGGAATATAGAACCGTAATCATGGTTTTTGTGTGTTTTTCCTTCTTCCTTTCTCTCTCCCCCCAACTCTCTACTTTCCCGACAGTTTTTTTTCTGGATAAGGGATGAAAATGGAAAAGTAAAGTGGGAAGTTTTGCTGGGAAATCGTATTTCCATGTAAGACAAAATTTTTTCTAAGGGGATGATGATGATAAAAATGCATGGCAAGTGGTGGCAGTCGTAGTAAAAACGGCACAAGAACGTGATGCATTATAAGAAAAAAGTATGTTAGCTTGTATATTTATTGATCTGCACCGTCATGTTCGTTCCTATGAACGATTTTCTTTCTCCGTTTTTCCCTTTGGAGTCTGGATAGAGATTTGGCGTTTGGGCTAGGTTGGGGCTTCTCACTGGGAAAAAAATGTCACTAGAGAAAATGCTTACATGCGTTTTTTTGTTTACGGAAAATCAAAGCGGATGCATAAAAAGGAGAATAAAGTGGAGTGAGAGTGTACCCAAGTGAGTGTTTACAGTTGACAGGGCAGTATTCTACTACTGGCAGGATACTCCCGTTAATGTGACTACTGGAACAATTTTAGTCATCACACAAGAAAAAATAAATGTTGTTTTTGGTCATTTTTTCTACCGAATTGTGCCCCAAATAGAATTGCCGATTTAAGTCAAATAGAGAAAATGATACTATATTCTTATTTTACGTATCTCCCACGTCTTTGGTAAAATATCCTCATCATACCTACCGCCACTTCTCGCATAGAAACCATCATCAATCCTAATTTTCTAACAGGCTATATGATGTCAGTAAAGTTTTAAACAAAATAATTTGATTAATTTTCCATTTTCAATCAGCAGCAGAACACCCAAAATACAACGAAAAATTGAGATGACTCAAGCCCACAGTGGTGGCGAGGGTGGATACGTTAGTGGCAAGTTACGCATTTGGTTTCCTTGCATCGTCATTACTATCTTTCTGCCCTTTTTTGTACACGCACGATAGATGTTATTCTGTAAAATCTCTGCTTTGCGTGGGAAGTCGTCTGGGATTGTCCACCCTGTGAGAAGAAACACTGCTGAGAACGGAGAGATAGTCAAGGTCTTGGATGCTGAAACTTTTAACCCCTGCCACATCACCTTCACTAACTCATTTTCACACCAGTATGAACTTTCCGAGACACGACTGCACCAAGGAATAAGAATAGTTCTGAATGTGTTGATCCTGAGAAAATTAAGGATATCTTAGGAAAATCAACATGGTACAGTTGTGTCTTTCGCTTTTTCAATTTGCCATTATTGCATTTTCGATTCACCATTTATTACGTAAACGTAATCAAGAGTGAACATGATAAATGATGCCACGTCACTTTCCAGAATAAGGAAGTAGTAGCAGAACCAGACAAACAAATAACAAATATGCAATTACAAAACAAGCTTAATTCTGAACGCAACCGAGATGCAAGACACGACGAATGCAACTGTGTAATATAATCATGCACCCTCCTTCCTACTGCCTTTGGCCAAAGAACATTACGTATTATATGTTTGTAATCCCAAAATCTAAAATAAAAACTGATAAATTACTTTGGCTGAAAATTGAAGACTGCCATACAGGCCAGTATCATCAATATGTACCACCATCATCATCACTAACCAGTGCCTCTGGAAACTTACACAGTTCGATTCCCCAGGCTATATGCACAAACAAAACAAAAAGCAATTTTCCATCAAGGTCCTCATGAAGGATCGATTTCATCACGCTAATCATCCCCCGTCAGACTGTTACATCTTCATTTCATCATAATGAAATTCATCAAGCCGTAATAATAGCGCATTTGCACTGCCGATCCGTATACGGTCCACTAGTGTACTATTTCGGACAGACAGAGTACCCACTACACACACATATGGCCAACCAATTACTCATCATTTCACATTTTCACACATGTGATCATCGGTCGACAAACTTGTCATGATCACTCTAGTGTGTTTTGCATGCATATTACACAACACATCTGTGTGTTTCCATGTCCAATTCCAAAAAATTAAAAAAATCCTCACCCTTACCATTATCACAATCATCATCTTGTCCTCCTGATCTCATGATCATCGTCCGTGGCAGTCTGACGAGAGCAAGCTATATTGCATCGCTTCATTATTCTTGATCACTCTTCCAATCCGATCCAGCTATCTGAGAATTAATGTACATCTCCTCAAATGTAATTTTTAAATGCATTCATTTATCATCCATTCTGTGTGTATGCAGATTGCGTTTTACAAACCCCTTTGCAGCCCTACCCTCTCTGTAAGTTTCTTCCCTTCAGCTAAAAATTGATCGTGTGTAGTTGAACCAGCAGCAGTTGGACTGTTGTTGGAAGAAGCTACTTTAGTAGCGGCGAAAAAGCAACAGCCATTTGGCTCATTGTGTAGCTTGGCTTGAAAAAGTATATTTTACCATTTATTCCTTTTCATTTTTTATGATGATGATGATTATTTATTTCTTCTTTTTTCTTTTTTCATTTCTCCTATAATATCATCTGAATTGGTAATATAATATGCAATAATAACAAATAGGATGAATGGTTCGGTTGAAAAGATCAGGCCTTTTTGCCCTCTTGTGATGCTGCTCCTGCATTGCTTATTTTGTGCAAGCCATCATCAACAAAAACCCTGTTTAATAACCCCGTCTGTATGATCTGATCATTGAGGGTTGAAGATCCGCAGCAGAGAAGGGTCGTCGTCATCATCGTATATAATTCTTCATAAAGCACAAAGTGCATTTACATTCGTACATCTACAACTCTATCTACGTGCACAACAACAAAAACGACATGCTTGTTAAATACTACACGTAAGACTACGATGATGATGATGCACAAACTTTTGCGTTGTATACTGTGGGTACCCTACAACCTACCACCACATCACCACAGAACGCAAGAAAAAAAAGACAGGCAGGAGGAGATGAAAGTGGTATATAGATTTTGTAAAAGTAAATGGAATACGTGGTGGTGGTTACAATGGTGGTGTGTTGAGTTTTCAGTTGAAAAAAAAACACTTCGAACGATATGCTTTTTTGGGGATATATTGTATGAGTATAGCTATATTATCATTATAAGGCACAGGCCGAACTGACACTTTGATACGCACAACGGCTGCTACTGCTGCTCTAGGGATCCCCTCAAATTTATTCTCTACAACGATGACGATACGACCCTTTTGGTTGCTCCACCACCACTACTACGACCAATGCTTCCACTTCCATAGTAAGGTTATGGTTACTATTACCACACACACGCGATTTTAGGGAAGGATAGAATGAGCTTATAAGCTTACGCATTTATGCATCATAAAAGCAATAAGAAAAAGGAAAAAAGGAAGGAGCATTTACGAAAGTAAGTATTAAGTACATATATTTTAGTGTGTGTGTTATATGACGACACAGATGCATCCTAGGCAGGAAAGCAGCACGCTGCTAGTAAGAAGAGAGAAAAAAAATATTAGGGATAGTTTTCCAAGATCCACCAACTTTTTATTCACCAGTTGGTGACAAACTCACAGAGAAAGAGGATCCCCTCTCACTTGATGCTCTCTCTGTGTGTTCTTCTGATATTCAGAGAGTTGTTTGCCAGCAAAAGGGACGAACAAGCTTATTTTCTGAAAAGAGTGACGGGCTTGTATAAACAAAACAGTAGCACACCAGCATATTATATCGGTTTTTGTAAACAGAAAAAGACTGTGTAAGAAAGTAAGACGACAAAAAGGTGGAAGGAAAAATAACATTTTTCCCTTCCCCTTTCCCAACTTTGCTATCAGTCTAGTGGGTGATGTTGGACGACAAGCATCTCTACACACAAGTATGTGAAATGGTTCGAGTGCTATTGCTAGTATATATTTGACGCAACGACATTGTTTAAATGAGTTTAGTTCTCGTGCTGACTCATTCAATTGGAGACTTTTTTTCAAGATTATAGAAAACCGACAAAAAATTGTTTGTTGAATAAACTAGTTCAAGTGACTATATTTGTGATAAACGTAGACACCGCTTGCTATTTTGTTTTTTTGAAGATCCGGCAAAATTTGGAAAGGATTACATCAATGTGAAGGTTTTGTTGTGATTAATCAAGTGCCTTTCCAGACATGTGCAGTTAAATAAGTGTTCGTTGGGAACTTATTTGTGGACTGGAGTTGAAACTGACTTCACTGTTGTGATATTGTGAAAAGTTTGTTATACAACTACGATGGGTACAGAGCTAATGGAAAATGGAGGCGGGCTTATGTCCCCTCATCACCATCATGCCTCCCACCCTCATCAACATCCCCATTTTAATCATCCCCTCCATATTCCTCCAACAGCAGGCGGTGGAGCTATTCCACCGCCACCCGGGGGTTACTTTGGGCCAGACTACACAGACTTTCAGAGTGGGGGAGAGTTGATACAAACCGGTAGCCTCTAATTTACTTTGCAGTGCTTTACCTAATCATTGGCGGTCAAATAAGTCACTTCCTGTAGCTTTTAAGGTAAGATGCTGCAACGAAGGAAATATATAATATTGCGGTGCATTACCGGAATCAGCATTTTTCTGAAAGACTTTTTTGAATACATTGTACACTCAAGTTTAGCTTGCACGAAAACAGTTGAGTGGTTCGGGTTTAGTTTCGAATTTTTTTTATTTTGAAAGTTTACACGCGTTTTTTCGTAATTAACAGGTAGTTGCACTAGATGAAATTGAAATTGTTAAACTTTAATTACAATTCTCAAAATAACAGTAAATACTGTTCCATTCTAATGTAAGTGAATTTCATTTAATACATTTTTCAGGAAAAAGTTTTTCCATTTCCATAATCATTCAAAGCCGTCCTGTAATCGTCGCCACGTACATCAAAGCCATCAAAGTGACCGTCGACGGACCCCGAGAACCACGTACGAAATCAAGTAGGTTAACATCTACCACATTCCAAATTCCAACTCATAAATATTTCCTTTCTCATCTTCAACTTCCTCGTTGTCTCCCCTTCCTTCCTGCTCGTAATTGCAGTTGACAATTACAAGCAAGACACATTCTCATTTACATCTGTTTCCCTCGTGAACACAAAAATTGTCAATATTACTTATCATCACCTTTCTGTACACACCAACAATACGGAATTCTCAAGAGAGGGGTAATTTCTGCTCTTAATTTACTCATCACATCTCGCACATTCTCGCACTTAAAGAGGTTCCTCCTTTCTTACAAAACATCTTAAGTAACTTAAATGGCTTGTTCAACTTTCCTGTCACAACTTACGTTGTCGTTTAATTGTATCATCAACAACATCATCATCCCAGATTTTAAAGCAGCTTATCCTGACAAAATCCTCTTTAGGGACACATAAATAGCATCACACATTTGTAAACTGCAATTCTAATCGGCCAATGTTGTTACACACAGCCTTCCTCTCTCCTTACATTATTCCTCCCTCTCTCGTGTAACTTTTATTGCAGCCTTGCCTTTTCCTTTTCCTCATGTATTTCTTACCCCTTTCTTGTAAATCTTTAATCCAAACAAGACAACAAACAGAACAGAGAACAAAGAGCCGATACAATATCACGATCGCAGCAGAGCTACAAAAACACAAAAGGAGGAAGCTATTCTCAGTTACAACAATTCTCATTCAAACCCCCTGCCAGCTCTTGCGACTGACTTGTCTTAAAAGTACACAAGATGATGATAATGATGAAGAAGTGTGCTTTGAGCTTGTACTGACAAGAAAAAGGGGTATGTTTATATCAAAGTTGTTGTCCTATCATGATAACGACGATGAATCAAGCCCATATCACGCACAATCCCTTTTCTGTGGGGATTGAAGAAAAGGCACTTGTGTAGATTAAGACGTGTACATCGCACCTGGATTTTACAGTTATTAATGACAGGGAGCACACACTATCACTGTAAACATACTACCCTATGGGGAATTCATCGGATCTTTGAAATCAGGGGAAAGGTATTACAGGCCCATTTAAATAATCGGACGTTAAGTCAATTTGGCATTTGTAAAGGTACATAATTTATCTAGGGGTAATGTATAAATTACTACTTAACGTACTTCTAGTTTTACGACAATTTTAATCGTCTTCCTTCTCTTGCTCACAACGTCTTTATTTTGGGGTAAAAAGACGTTTAAAATTTTGACGATGTTTTTGATTAGTTGCTTAAAAATTATGTGGCTGTCACAGTCGTAAAATGCGTACAGCAGGTAGCAGTCAAAAGAAAAAAGCTTTTTTTACGACGACGACGATGATCATAATGATGACGATCGTTAAGCAGTGTACTTTTAATGGAGGCACGCACTCATAAAAATCTCTTTTCAGCTTTTAATATAATAAAAATGGTAATTTACCTGTTTAAACACCGATTTAAAAATGGTGTGTTTAAATACCTGCCTGTTGTGTAGGAGCAAAGCAACGGGGTTTTGCTGACTATTTTTACAAGTATATAATATCCCCATGTAAATGCTGAGAGAGAGAGAGAGAGAGAGAGAGGCAGAGAGTAGTAAAAAAAAGTAATTTATGACCTTCAACTGAAATGCTATTGGCAGCGCAGGAGCGTAGTTAGTAAGTCTTTACGACACACAAGTCAAGAGGAATATTATTCATTTCGTAACATCGTGAGCACACACAAGCATTGATTTGTCTTGATGGCTTCATCGGTATTTTAACTTTTACTACCGTTCAACCAGCCAAGTTAAATACCAACAAGGCTAGTTTCCTACACCGTTTTCCCGTCTTCTGACTCTGACATGCATGTTTAAGGGGCGCTTCTCTTTGTGTACTAAAGTGAATTTTCTTTTTGGGGGAGAGAATTTTTGGTGTTCTTTTATTCTCTTCTACCACTATCTCCACCACACTACAACTTGTCTGCCAAGTAAAACCATTATCCACAACGGCGTATAACACGGCATTCCTTTTATTTCTGTTTTCACAACCAGAATTTCGTCATGCTCAAGTAATTTTTTCCTTCCTAAATACTTTAATAATATCTGGTGTTGTTATATATATTATGCTCAAGTTAAGAAACAATATAACAAGAAGTACCGCTTCCTTTTTGCCGTTTAGAAAGAAAAGCATTCTCTCTCTTTAGCTCCCTTTTTATTGTTTCATAGCATGTGTGTACACGCACAATAAACTTATTTTTTTGAATGAATCAATGAGGAATATTGTAAAATTTTAGGGAATAATAGGTAGTCTATTTACGTTTTAACCAATTCTTTCCATTTGTTCAATCCTGTTGATATTTTTATGACAAGGGTCCCTGTTGTTGTCACTTGTTTTTATTAGACTGCTACTACACAACGACTTGGTTTTGGGTGAGTAATATAATGTACGCGATTAAGATTTTAACAGTCGACAGAGGTAGTGTAGCAACAGGAATGTTATAGTAGCCGAGGTCAAAGCCACCTCCATTTCTTCGTAACGCTTCACAGTGATAATTTTAAAAAATTAGAAAAAAATGAAAATTTGTTGAGGTTTTTTGTGGAGCATTTAGTGAAATTGGTGGAAAATAAGTCATCAAAATTTATTGGGTTGTAAAGAAAATCTTTTAAACTTTTTTTTTAGAGTACGACGCTTTCATAACAAGTAGTGGTAGATATGACCGACACACTCTCTCAGTAAGCAACTAACCAATCGCACACTAGGAATAATACTCAAAGGTGTAATTGCATTATAGTCAGGCACTCACTCACTCATTCAACAAGGTGTGGTTTGGTTTGATGATGGTTTGCCACTTGCCACTCATTTGTCATGGATTTTCTTCTTCGTCTCAGAGGGGAGAAAGAGGACATGATGGTTTGTATTTTTTGGTAATAATAAAAAAAACTGCCCATTGTCTCTCTCATTTCCTTCTCTTCCTGTCAATCTGGTTCATTCTGACGATAATCATTGTACTGCTGCGCTAACTAACAAGAGTACAAAGGAGTAATTAGTGAAACGGAAACGACCGTTAATTAGCCGTGCATTAACATTTACTACTGGCAAGCGCCGAGCAAATAACCTTACTCTAATTTTCTAACCGTACCTATTTAATTGTAACTAACAAGCGTTACATATTGTCAAAAAACGAGAAGTTGTTTTCCACCTTTCTATGACGTTGTAACGCCTGTTCGGTTTTTTATACCAGTTTGTCGTTTTCCAATTGTTCATTGTCCTTTAGCCGCTCACTCTCACCTCCACACAGTAGACGTGACACAAGTATCATTTAGAATTTTTGCCATTTGTGCAAACAACCTTTTTGTTGTTGTAATTTTGGAGACAATGGCCAAAAATGAGATGAGGGGGCAGTAAGTGGAGAAAGGCCAGGAATATGTTAAAAGTATAATGCTACACATATAGCGCTGGCAGAAACTACACAAAAGGAACAAAATTATTATTGTTATTATAGCCATTTGCTATTGGATAAATGTTCCATGATGTTGAGTTTCACTCACTTTTTATATATATTATTTGCTTGGGTTGGTCTGCGCCCATAAAAATGGCAATGAAATGTAAATGGGATGACTGATGACGATGGTAATAGATGGTCGACTACAAAAAAACGTTGCAAGCATTATTGTAGTAGCTACTACGTTTTTAGTTTTTTGCTATAATAGCATTTATAGTAGTAATACTATATGTTTCTTCTCCGTTTTTTTCACAAGAGACATAGGCGGCTTTAAAGTAACTCGACCATTTTCTATAATCATCGTCATCATGATCATTGGAGTAATATCCATATTCCACACAAAATTTTATGACCTTTTCTCTCTGTCTCTTTTTTTCTCTTTGTACAATGGTATAGATATTCGGTGTGTTGATACTAATAGACTGCTGGTTTCAAACAAACTTGCTAAATGTACCTTGAGAGAGCGTGTACATTAAACCCATACCCATACACAAACACACATGTTGTGAGTCATGATTTTTGTTGGTGGTGTGCGAAGCGAATGGCGAGATTTTGGTCATTTCCGGTCGTGAAAAGTTATATGTCGGGGTGTGGTCTTCACTCTGGTCACTCATGTGGCGAACCGTAAAAAACAACCTTTTTACGACCTACAGTCCAAGTAAGTCATGTCGACTGCTTGTTTTTTTTTCTTCATAAAAAAAGTCAACTCCATCGTTATATACACAAGTTAGCTGGTCGTACCCTCTTGGCGTCAAATTGAACTTGGTCCAAGCAATATACTGAATAGCGGCGGTGATAAAGTGCTTACCGCCATGAATACTCAAAAACATGGTTGTTTTGTTTCAGTCTGTTTCCACAGAAAAAAATGTGAAATATTACACACACCAACTGAAGGAGCAGCAGCATGGCGTTCATTCGTAACTACGAAAAACTCATTTACTATTTGCAATAATAGGGGATGCATATATTAGTGAGCATATTCATAAATAATATAGTTGCAAAAAGAAGCTCTCTCGATTCAAAGAAAGAACATCCTGCTTAACAATTTCTTATACAAATAAAAAAGCCACCAAACCAAAACTTGTCTTGCCCCAACATGTTTGCTCCCTTTTATATTTCCCCCAGTCTTTATTACCACCATCCTCAGAAAAAATCTTCCGTCAAGGAGACATGACGACATTTTCCACCATCATCACATACAAACAACACAACAGACACAACACACATGAAGTTACTCGACTAGCAAAACCATACAGAAAGAGGATTTCTTAAGATGCCCAGAAATGGACCACAATAACATTTCACTTGACATGATGATAATCATCATCGTTTCGTGCTCATCATCACCACCAGTAAACTTTTAGTTGCCGCTACAACTGGTAGACATACCACATTTTTTTGTTCATATTACCCTTATTATAGTCCCAGTGAGGGGCACGCGGCAATGATAATGGAAATGATCTCGAATTTACTCCTCCACTAAAGCTGGAGAAAAAAGAACGTACACCAGCAAAAATAGAAATATTGTCGTCTAATACACATATCAAATGGTGCATACAGTTCATGGCGTCATGATGATTCCCTGGTCGTTGTAGTGGTTTTTTCATAATGCATATAATAATCCCTTCCAATAGTAGCAAAGAACAGTTTCACAAACATATATATATATGCATTGCATATGTATGCATTTAACATTGGAAGAGCATGTATTTATTTAAGTTTAGGGTAAAATAAACTAACTGCAAAAAAGTTGGAATGGTCTCTGGTTTTTTGTGAATCCCTGTGACATTATGCCTTTTACAATGGGGAAATGTGGCGATGCGGTTGGCTTTCTTCTGGTAGGCTGCTACAACAGTGTAGAAGTGCTGCTGTTTGGCTTGTTGTTTATCAATGAATTATAAAAGGTGCTCTCTTTCTCTATAATGGGCATATGTATACACGCCACTACTACCAATGTCAACTTCCTCTACCATTATTTTTCCCCTGGAATTACACCCAGTTTCCTTTTTGGCTTGGGTGAAGGTTTCCTTTCTTTTCTCCTGTCCCTGTGTGTAGTTATTTGTCCTCTCTGTTTCCTTAAAAGCGAAACCACGAATGAATTCATATTTTTTTCTCTGCTTGCATCTTTGTGCTTGATAGTCTCATCCATCGTGAATGTCTCTGTCTTTCTCTCTGTGAACGCGTCGTGTATTGCATAGAGAAAATAAATGTTCCCATAAAAACATAAAATGCGGTGAAATGGACATTATAACTCGGACGACTTTTTTATTTATGACCAAAATTTAGTACTTCAACAGTAGCAGGAGTGGTGAAACAAGCCTCTCTGTACGTCTGTATGAAATGAGCACGTTTTAGTATCATTTACTTCATAAGCACCCGGAGAATATTATGTATTCTTGCATGAGTAGCTCATTAACGCAGTAAAAGAAATATCCCAAAAATAAACGTTAAAGCTGCATCCACATATACATTTCTCTTTCTCTGTCAGATAAACATCTTAGTTTTTGGCCAAAAAAGCAAGAAACACACGTTTTTGAGGGCTCATGTTGTAAGACAACGTAATAATCGTTTCTTCGTGTTTTCCTTGAGTGTTTAAAGATCTACTACACTACTTGCTGGTAGGCAGCAGACACCGCACACATTCCGCTTCATAAATGAGATGGGAATGATAACACGCGATGATCGCACTCTCACACAAGCGTGTTTCCAAGTTTCTCAACGTTCCTGGTTTT
>JAHZNB010000009.1:0-15270 GCA_027744295.1 Callyntrura guangdongensis | reverse complement strand
CATTGCATTTTGTATAATAGCTGGCATCAACAAAATGCATTGCAAAATACAAATTCGTGAATAATTAGCAATTATTAAGTTTATGCATTATTATTAACGCATATTGTATGCTTCCTTGTTTTTTGCAAAACTTTTTTAGAACAAATCACAAATTAGCCTAACATAATTATTATACAGGAATCAGGAATACGTTTGGATTTAAAATTTAAAGTATGCCAATTTTTGCATACGTAAAACTTTGAGAAAGGGGGGATAAAGCAAGCGTTCCGGACGAACATCTTTGTAATTTACGTTTACAATGTGTGTTTGTGTTAATGGGGCATCGTGAGATTTTTCCATGTAGTATGATATCATGAATTTTTAGTATTTTTAGTAGTCGCTTAATGAATAATGGTCGATTATTTATAGATTTACGCTAGACGTCAATTAAAAAAAAAAATGGGTTTGTGGCAACCGGGCAGAGTGTACGAACCTAGCAGAATGCTTTGTAGTGTAAAAATGCATTGTGATACGAACACGGTTTTGCCAGTCTTAACCGTTAGCAAGCAAAGATGAATTTTTGCAAATTTTGCACTTGTCATCATATTCTATTCCAAAGTAGGATAAAATTGTGAATGGGCTTACAACAAGTATGTCAGATTCTTTATGAAAGCCATAGATTTAGTTTAAACTTTTTAGTCCTTCGTGGTGCGATAAATAAATATAGAAAACTTAGGATAAGCGTGAAGTTATTATTACAAGCGCCGAGCGCCATACATGCTTGACTGGCTGGCTGTGTACTGGGAAGCAGTTAAGAGAGCGAGTAACCGGTAATGCCAACCAGCTTTGCAAAAAAAACTTACGTAAGAAATCATGGGAAGATTCCAAGCAGCTGCCACCAATGCTTCAGAAACACAAGTATCTTCAGGACCCCCGATAAAGCCCATTGTTCCACGATCCTTCATATCTGTCATTATTTTTATGGCTCGAGATTTTAGAAGTAAATGAGAGCTGCAAGAGATAAAATGGAAATGAAACCCGTATTTTAGTCACTTTCCCACACGTCATTTTTTATGGCGTCGCTTTACAGCTCACACCAAGCACGAAATATTTTTCGCTTTTGACTTTGCTGTGTTGATATATTTGCACAAGTTTATTCAGTCATAAGAACTTTTGTGCTGTCGCCTTATTTGTTTGTCTACTTTGGCAATTCAGTCTTTACCTTCAAGAGAAACTCGCGGGGAACTTACAATTCTGTTCTGCTCTCTTTCCTGAACAAAGCATTTAGTTCCACGAAGGTAACAAAACTCTCTTCAAGCTTTTTAAATATTTGTCATGAAATCATGTTTTAAGTGTGAATGGTGGGAAACAGCGAAAAATAAATACACTTGACCAACTTGTCCCTCGTGAACAGTGGGAATAGGTATTCCAAGGATTTTGACAGCGCTTACTTCTGCATTCAGGTGAATCGCGCTTTTTAACACATGAAAAACATTACCTACTGATACTGATGCATCACTGGGTATACAATATTATGTGATATAACTTCAAGTTTATAGCATTACCTTCCAATATCCTCAGCAATATAGCGTAACGTTCTTCCTGGTAAAAGATGCGGATTCTCATTTACACGTTCCACAGCCAGCCTCATTGCTCCCAAGATGAGATTGTCCTGGTTGTAGGGCGATAACAAACCGAGAGTAATGACAGAGTCATTTTCCAATTGTTTGTTGTCATTGAAGCACTTCTTGTTTTGGTAGAAGTTCAATGTTTTGGTGTCGGTTAGTCGCTCTCCGGAGTTGGCAGATTTCTGTGCAATGATATCAGGACACGTTTAGGTATATTTTCTCCAGGGAAGTGGTATGTGGTGGTATGGTATAAAATATACATGATACATACAAACTTATCCATCAAGTGTGTAGCGATAAATTTATTTTATTTTATGCATGAAAGATCTGATCAGTTTGTTGAAACTGCATTGATGATTGTGAGTTCGACTCGACATTTTACGCCAAGCTTCAATACCTCAGGGGTAATGAGCAGTCTGGAGCGTATAATATACATTAACGATGAATTTTACCATCAGATTTGGCAAACTATCGAGCATGAAAATTTCACACTACATAGAATACATCGTATTCTGATTTCAATTTTGTAATTTTCGTCATGTTATTCACGGACTGCAACACCCAAGTTGCGTATTCTTTGGCCTTGAAATAAAAATTGCCTTTGTGTGTAATTGCGATATATTTAATATACTACTCAAGGTGATTGCTGAAAACTGTTAAAAATATTTTTTTGCATTGACCGTGTAGAAATATGTAAGTTTGTGACTGGCGTCATATACAAGATACAATGACTTCGAGGAAATTGTAGTAATTCAACATAAAAATTTGTACTTTTCCTTCATAAACAAAATTTTAGTGATTATTAAATAAATAGGTGCAAAAATAAAGTACATAATATGATTAAAAACTGTTTTCGTAATTTAAACCTTGTCGTCGTAGGTCTATAAATACTTTTTATTAAACCAACTCCCGCTAGTTTTATACAGATCTGTCACGAAAAAAATATGGCTTCACGTAGAGGTTCTCAACGTAAACGTGACATTTTCAATGTGTTTGAGTTTTATTAAGGTTTCCATTAAATTTTCCCTTTCTGGTAATAAATAAACCGCAAACGTTCAAATGGGTTGTTTTTAACAGAATATTAAACAAGATAATTTATATGAGGTATTTACAACACTAGCGGTAGACTTCATATTAGATATATAAGTGACTATGCTAAAATATTACATGTAAACACGTTATGTGTCATGTCATTGCGTCGGAATAGATTTTTTTATCAAGTTCACGCCCACTGTTTTCTCAGTAGTAGGTGCTACATAGCATGGTTAAATTGATTAAAATTGGTTAAAATGGTCACCAATCTTTCCAGAAGAATGCAGTGCAATGTCGCAATTTCTCTGGTTTATTTAGATGGGCTTGTCATGATTTTAATCTACTGCACTCAAAAAAATGAAAAGATCATTCGATGAATGTGGTGATAATGTGGATTTATTTAATAATGTCATGTGTCTTCATGTTATGTAACGTCGCTATCATCTAGTATAAATTCTTTCGCTTAGATTAAGCATTCATAGCATTTCTTACTGCCATTTTTAAGGCTAGATTGACATAGTTCACACATAGTTAAATTTTTTGGAAAACTAGGCGGATCAGCATTTAAAATTGCTCTTAAAACATAATGATGGTCATTGACAAGACGAAAAAATAACAGGAAGGATGCAGATTATCTAAGATTAGACATATCTGTCAAAATTTTCCTCTTATCGGATTACAATCTGCCTTTAAAAAAATCTCTTAACTATTTCAAGTAAATAAATAATTAATCCCTTCAAATTATAAATGAAGGAATGCATTCGTAGAGGTATCAGGTATTATTGCCTAAGAACTCAAACTGCCATTGCCTTTCGGCCAAGAAAATTGTTTATTTCATACTTTTCGCGTTTCTATTGCTTGAGTATTTCATAACATAAACATAGGTATAAATTTCTTGGTACACGGTATACTAGGCATGAAGGCATGTCATTTTTCCATTTTTATCACATTTATCAGCTCTTATATCATAGGGTCACTGGTCAGCTCAGGGACGGGTAAAATCAAGAAATTAAACATTTTCTAGCACCTATCCTGTAGCATAAATTTGGTAGACATAACTTTAAAAATTATTTCGTCTTGATCGCTCATAAGCTACACATATGAAGGAGGTAATTCGTTGAGTATGTGATGAATTATGGTATGATAACAATTAGTATGAATCAGCTCAGAAAATATATTAATGTCAACAACCTGATTGGTGTGTATGCTTGTTCACTTAATCGGCATGATATGTCGTGCGATTAGAGAAAAGCAGATTAAATACATAATTTTTGTGAATTTCAAAGAAAAATTGTAAAAGTCTTACTTTATCTTTCACACATTCCTTAGGCGTCACGAAAAGGGGCATAATATGTGTCCAATTAAAGTCAAGGTAGGGCTTTTTCTCTATCACTACGTGATGGCTAGTATCAGATGACGGGGTTGGTGAGGAATATTCCCGATGATTGTTGAGTAGATAGTGTCCATTATTTCCACTAGCCCGCAAGGCAGCTGTTTTGTTTAATTTTTCGTTGCCTTTTAAATTGCCACCATGATTATCGTTGTCATCACTGTGTATCTTGTAATGGTTTACCGACGGATCATCATCCGTATAACTAGCATCAGAATTTCCTAAAGTTTGTGAACTTGCAAAAGAACCAGCAGCATATGAATCAGAATTTCCTAAAGCTTGTGAACTGGCAAAAGAACTATCATCCTCAGATCTGAAGGGAGCGTTGTGACGGTCAATTTTACTGTGGGGATACTCATCAAAGTTTTCAACTTGTGATTCTTCCTCGTCGTCGGCTGCAAAAGATGCTGGTTTCGTTCTATGAAAAGCTTCATTGGCATTTATGTCGGGTTGTCGCAAGTCAGTGGTTGACGATGAATACGGCGCTGCTGCTACCGAGGGTAACGAAGAGTGAACCAACTCTTCCACTGATGAACCAGTCGGAATGGAACTCCAAACGAAGGAAGGACTAACCAAAAAGGCTACCAGGATGATGGCGATGATAGAAGGTAGATTGTAACAGGACATTGTCAAGGTCTTCATATTTATACTTATTTTTACACATGAATGATTGCCAAAAAACCGAGATTCAGCTTTTGGAACCGGAGGAGGAATACAGTTTATCTTTCCAACTGACTTGAAAATTTTATTTTTCTAGTACATAAAATGCACTGTTCACTGAAGACTATATACTTATTATTACAAGTTCATTTTTATGATCGCTCGGACAAGACAAATTTATAGCTTCCAGAACATAAAACGAACATGACCGTAAGACGTCCACAATTTCACAGCCTTTCGTGTACACTATCATTGTATTTTTTTAAATAAGGCTTTATGTTTTAAAACCTTCAGTCTTCAGTCACTGTTTCACATTCCCCCGTTGATTCAATTTTACTATTTTACCAGTACATTTTTGATAACTTGTTGTACCGTCATCCTAAGTACTTTTATTCTATGAGGACAAAATAAAAAAATTAAATTGAGACATTGGATTGTTCTCCTTTCAATGGAGACATAGCACTGAACTGATAAAAACGGCAACTTTTGCGTTTGTAATAATAATAATAAAATTAATGAATCAGGATAAGCTCTACCAGAAGCAATTCCATGCATTCGTTAAGTATCAATGATGCATGTGTAGTATATATACATGTTTAAATGTTTCCTGTAGCACCTCAAACTACAAACAGCATTTTGTGTCACAAGACGAGACAATCCATTTATTTATGTTGCAAGTATTATTGAGAATGAAGACATTTAGATGTCCAAAATCAAAGTCAATGTCAACCAACACAACACAGTATATATTGCATGCATCATGTAACTTTCAGATTCTTTTTTGCCAGACGTTCAAACATACACGCTGTTAGTTAGACGGACTAATCATGTACGCCATCCGAACTGGCGTCTTCATGAAACGCTGCAAGCTACGAATAATTAAGATGGTGTACATGGCCTGCAGTAGTCGCCCTGCAGAAAACTACTTAGGGAGATAATGAAATATAAATTCCTTCAATAAAATTGTGCCCCTTATTTTTTGTTGATGTGGATTTTTTTATCTTCTAATAGAGATCTCTATAATGACGAAAATGACGATTCTACAATTTTATCTATCTATTGTTTATGTGCCATGTGCATATTACGTTTTCTTCAGTGGGTACGGCATTTATTCTAGAAGAATACTGATCAAGATGCGTTTTTTGTTTTGCTGCAATGTTGATCAAACGACACAACATTACTAAACAACCTGACTGCGTTGACTGCCAAACGCGTCGTAGTTTAAATTGCTATGTACGTATACTCCTATAATTGGCACTTTGTACACTGACGTTAACAGTTAGTTAGATTGGCAAATTATGGGCTCCCCACGAAGAAGTAATGTTGGTTTTTGGTGGCCAGCAAATGACATCGCTCAAGGGAGACATATTGTCATTCATGCATATGTGATGTCCTTATTAAATAATTCGTATTGACAATGGACAATGACTGTACAATATCTATTGCACAGTTACTTCATGGTACATACTTTGTACCATACATACATATTATTATGCATAAAACATTTGTTTTAAAGAAGCATGTCAGTTAACTTATTTAGATGAAGCTTACCAAGTCCGAGCGAGGAGACATAGTTCTTCAAACATAGCTGTAACGATACTGACTACTTGAACTTTTGTTGTTTGTGACAATATATTGATAGTCACATGTCACACTTACTAAGTTAGGTCCATAAATTTTGGCTTTGTTTTCGATGAGCCCAACAAGTACTGCTGTTTATATAATGAAAAGATAGGCTAATTTTTGTCAAATTGGATGTACTTCCTTCCTGTTATTCGGATGACAATTTGGGGCGCTTCTTTAGAGGTCTCTTTCAGTATGGTTGGCACACTGTTAAACAATAATTATCCTATGCACCTTTACGTGTTCATTTTATAGTAACTGTATCATTGCCACACATTGGTAAATACTTTGTGACACAATACTGCGACAAAAACAATTTTTGATTTTTTTAAAATTTGACACTAATTCCGTTTAAATTAAAACGATTGAACGAGTTTAAACTTTAAACTTGTTACCTTATGAAGGTATTAAATTCTTGTGAGAAGTTTGCAATTAGCACAAGTAAGGACTATCCCCTTGTAATGCTGTTGTAATTTGCAATTTGCGTTCAGAGATGAAAGTTGTCTGTAGCCTGTAATACCACCTGCACCTCATGTAAATACGATGAGTCTTCTAGGAGAGCTTCGTGTCTGATGCGATGCGCTACAAGGAGTGAACAAAGCCCAACTGAGATGAGAATGACGGGCCCGGTGTTGATATATATATTCTGTTCTTATTCCACGATCAGTGTGCTTCAACTGGGAAGTTGGATTTTTGGCGATTGCCAAGCACACATACGCACGTAATTTCATCAGTCGGACGGACGAAAAGGAACCTAGAACAAGATACTCTTCACCAATGCATATAACAGAACTCTTGTTTCCTGTACTATACAAGCTTTCTTGTCAGTAAAAGTTGTAGAATGAGAGTGGCTCGTTTTTAACGTATTTAAGTGTTGTTGCGTCCACGACTTAAGATAAGGAAACTAAAGTTGAAAGTAGCAGAAGCAGAACCCGTAATGGACAGTAGAGTTTATTAGGCCGTCTTAAAAGACCTATTAGTTTTACTAGGTGGTGTCTGTAGTCTGTCCGCACGACACCTCAAAAATTAATTGTATGTAAAAATTTTAAAGTCCGTTTTAACCAATCGATAGGTACGGGGCCATAGCTTGAAGATAAGGGTTTGGGGTCAACCGGGGGGTCACTTTTAAAATTTGCAAAATTTGATCCAAATTGGTTGGCCACTTGGACCCACAGGCCGGCAATTCGATAGGTACGGGGCCATAGCTTGAAGATAAGGGTTTGGGGTCAACCGGGGGGTCACTTTTAAAATTTGCAAAATTTGATCCAAATTGGTTGGCCACTTGGACCCACATGCCGGCAAAGATTGAAATTTGTTGAACCCATATAACTTTAAAACGGTAAATACGTTTGATATGGGATTCTTACATTACCTCGATAGTTTTTACTAATCGACTTGTAGTGACAAGGGCTATAACATATGTCAACATGACATGTCAAGAGTCATCCCCTTGGGGTAGAAACACAGACTCCATTTTATTGTTTGACTTTTAACATGATAACTATGGCTCAAATTTGGTACAAAGATACATTATATTTAGTTTAATATGTATACCAAGTTTGAGCCAAATTGGTTGATAACTGTGACTTCCAGTTTGGGTCAAAGGTCAATTCATCATCATCATCATCATTAAGGCAATTTACACATACCACGTAAGTTTTGAATAGGCTGGATTTGGTGGCAGTAAAAGTTTAATTTGATGAAGAAGATAACTTCTGATAATTTCCACAAGTTTTATTCAGAGGTAGTTTTTCCAAAGACCGGGGTTGAGCATTGATTTCGTATTTTTATTACCGTATAAACCTTAATTTATAATTTTTATGCATTTTACTCAAGAAAATTAGTGAATGCGTAATGTGTTTTATGTGAATAAAAAATGTGATAGATTTAACGAAGAGGGAAAACTTAGTACCGACCGAGATTACAAACGTTACACAAGGAGATAAGTTGTAAGTATACATATGTTAGAGTTGGTAGCATGACGTGATGTGTAATCAAATCAGCGAGCAGCTATTATAAAGTGCATATTCAAAGGAACGACTTCGATTGAAACTGAATTCTCAGTTAAAATGTGGTATGATAAAAAAGTAAAATGGCTTGTGTAAGCAAATTCACAACACACTATATTATCTCGTAATCAGCAATAGTAGCAATTGTGAGTTTCACTGAAGTTAGCTAAAAAATCACTTTTAATATATTATGTTCAAAATAATCAATATTATGGGTGAGCAAATTTCGATTTTAAAAATAATTCAGTAATATTGTTATTGTTCATTTCGAACACTTCTATCTCAATAATATTTTCTCATATAAATTAATAATTTACTTATTCTAACTACGCGCAGTTAACTTATAAAGTACAAATTATGTAAAAGTTTCCTTTGCTTGGAATGATTCAGTACTTGGTTTTTTAATGTTGTGCCGTATCATATTTCCTTAATTTTTACACTCTTTGGCTTATTTATAATGTATGTAGTATTTAGATACTGAAAACGATCGTTCATTCATGCAAGAAAAGGACAAAACATTATCATCATTATCACATAGACATTCACACAAATAATTTATGTCACAAATATGTCCCTACAGTAGTACAGAGCATTTTGCTTGAAAAGAAACACACATCGGCACGCCTTATTGCTTCTTTTGACTCGACTTGCAAACATTGTGCCATGAAAATTTACAAACCCTAGACATGCACTTCCCTTGTTAATTTTTAAAAGCATCTTTTCAACTAGTAATAGTCATTATAGCCACCAATTAAACTTACGAATATTCATGCAACCAAAACTATTATTACAGTATATAATTACGTATCTCAACTCAAAATACATATAGTCGACAAAATTAAGATGCATGCAATCGTTACAGGTTTATAAAGATTTGTCATAAGATCGCATATTTTTTTACGCCTTTCGTATTCTTCGGAATAATTTACTTTATACAAAACATGAACCTTTATTTACATCTCAGAATACAACTTTCAGTAAATTACCATGAAATCTGGATACCCCTTTATCATCAATTTCAGACGATATAATCGTGAATTGGTGTAAGTAATTGTCGTGATTGATCTAAGCAGGTATAGTAAATTAACATTAACAGAAATAATGATAATTTAAAGATACAGCATTAATCGTAATAATATTTAACGTGTCTTGTTTTAATATATTACGTGTTGTAGTGATCAAGAAGAACTAGAAATTATTTTTACGGTAAACGGTTATTCTAATTTGCATCTTTTAAGCTGGCAGTTGCAACTTCTTTCCTTTAAGAACTGAAATAAATAAGTTTCGAAAGTATTAAGGCCCACGCCCTTCATAGTTTTTTAATAAAAAGTAATCTATAATCTATTATGTAACAAATTAATAAATCATTATAATTTTTAACCATTCCTAATGAATGATTATCATATATTCAAAGTTGAATTGTAACAAAAAGTATCCGCAAATACCTCTGTATGAACCAAGAGCAAACAAGTAATGACTGGTGATGGTTTCAGCTTCTCCGGTTTTTGACACCATGAACAATTGTGGAAGGATTGCCACTGCTTCTAAGTAGATACTGAATGTCCATAAAATCTAATACGAATTCCAAATACAAATACTGCAATCTTCGTTTTACATAATAATAGTTTTAGTTAGGCAAGCGCCTTTCAATAGTACGTCTAGTACTTCATTTCACATTTACGTGTACCCTAACAAACTTTCAACAAATGCCACGTCATATTTCTGGAAAATAAGGTTATGTGTATAACCTAAGAATTTCATCCTATTCAATATTTTGTATTAACTTTAATATTCACGCGCAAAATACTAACGGTCTCAATGATAGAGACTAGAGCATATTTAACTAGGTGAGAGTGCTACATGACAGAAAAAACATTTTTACAATGAAAACAACTGACTCAAGAACATTTTTGTAGCTGACAACTACTGACAAGTCAAATAAAGTTACCAATTAGCTGTACGCAACAATAATTTCAAAAGCCGACAAGTTACTCTACTAAATACATACACACAACACAAATCTACATACCTCCATAAAGGAATACTCGTGATTGAGAAGCAGGGCCAAGATTGTCACTGGGATGAGAAGAAATTCCACTCTAAAAACAGTAAAAAAAGTTATAAAATATATATTGGCTTAAGACTAAATACCAAAACTATCCTCAACAAATACTTAGTAGTATGCAATTGATTTGGGCGACGAGCTGTCGCTTCAAACGTAATTTTTATAGCTCAAGTGTCAAGTAGTTCTATATTGTTACTATATATAGTGCGTGACACACCAACAAACCAATAATTGTGGAGTAAAAGCTTATTTCAAATAAACTGTAATAGGGATTCTGTTGGCAACTGAAAACAATTAAACTTACGTTGTTGAAGATATAGCTTTGGTATCACTAAAATTGTAACTACTCAAACCTGCGAGCATGTAAAAGTACTTTTACATGCTCGCAGACTCAAACAGATAAACTATACCGGTAATTATTACACGATGATACCTACCTGAAGACGTCATGATTGGAATCGTAGGTAGCCTTGAATTTAACGTACATCAAATATATTGTTGCGTAACTTGTAGCAATGAAAAAGACCTTCATCACCGTATTGTACAAGCTGACCCAGTTGGTGACCAGATCCAAATACCTTGCCGTGTACGTCAAGGCAAACAATAGCTGAGATCTTCCACTAATGCCTGAAAATGTTGACAAAATAGCATTAATCAATGAGAATCAAAATTTAAACATATACACATCTAAATAGTACTGTTATTGCTACTGAAAACTTACCAGCACAACTTCTGGTTTTCCAAATTTTCACCAACAATACGATAATAGCTAAAAGATGGGCCATATCCCCGGCTAATCGGAAAATATTCATCTTGACTTTTTAATTTTTTCCCACGCTAACCCCCAAAGAAAAATCGCAAATAAGCCCCAATACTCCTGACTACACGCAAAAAACAACGCTACCCTTAAATTTTAAAAATCCTTATTTAACAAATCCTCAAACTGGCCCTGCTTCAGCTGTAGGTTGACAGACAGATGACAGGTACTACCTCTGACTATACGCTACCAACTGTCAACACATCAAATTAACATTTACAGCAAGAGAGCAGCGAAAGAAATTAACTAAATGGCAATTTGTACCTTGTGTAAACCTAACACTTCCTTCACTTACACGTCCGTCCCAATAAAATCGTCCAAGTAATTAGCCTTCTTAATTTTCTTTCATAAACCCTTCGAGCTATTTCCAACACTTTTATAATTTGACTTCTTGACACGCCGGAGGAGCAGCCAGCAGAGTATTCCATACAGTAAATATGATCATCATCATCTCCATACACAAACTACGTGTCTTATTCATACATTCTATCATATCAACAATATGATAACACAGTAGCCATATAACAACATAAAACCATCGTCGTCGTCCAACACATACAAACATACGCAAACTTTATACTTGCCCGTGTAAATACCTTTTTCTACCACAAACCTTACTCGGGCAACAACATTACACGTTTAGTTACATTACTAACTACACTACCAAACATACCTACACAACAGTAAGTAGTAACTAAACTGAATTGAACCAAACTGTTCTGTACAAAAGACACCAAAGCGCAGGAAGATCTTCATCAACATTACACGTTTAGTTACATTACTAACTACACTACCAAACATACCTACACAACAGTAAGTAGTAACTAAACTGAATTGAACCAAACTGTTCTGTACAAAAGACACCAAAGCGCAGGCAGGAAGATCTTCAACTCACACTGTACAGGACTGTATGTATGATGTGTAAACTCGGCACTCGGTAATGTATGTACAAACTTAAATACCTTTTTAATACTGGCTTAACTGGCTGGCTTTTTCGCATATATGCCAAGCTGACTTCATAAACGTACGTATAAGTGTACTTACATCATGACAGCTTCAGTAAAATCTCTGTATCTAAAAAAGATCTGAGAAAGGTGGACGTACTTGATATACGACGAAATATAGAGTGCAATATTCTTTACGTGGTACGAGAATATACAGCAAGCACTACTTTTCTTGTGCAATGTTGTATCTCTCTTGGATAAAGAAAATCAGTTTTCTTTTGAGAATGTACATATAGTAGGTTCTATTCAATTGGATCACTATAATAGGCGGATAACACCGGANATGTACATATAGTAGGTTCTATTCAATTGGATCACTATAATAGGCGGATAACACCGGACACGTAGTATACATACGCATATCATATGTCATGTCATAATATCTTCCGCGGAGGAAAGCAAAAATTGCTGTGTGGAAGGCAACGACTTTGTCTCTTTTGCTAATGGTGAAGAGGATGAGACTTTAATCAGAGTTATCGTTATTAATTGCGTCCTTTGCTTCTCATAGGGATTCATTTTTTTTTAGAAAGAAGTGCGCATTTGTGCTTTTTAGGTTAGTTATTTGGAGTAAAGAGAGGGGAAGGAAGCGATCATTGGATAGGGATAAAAAACTCAAGAAGGCAATATTTTCACTTGTGGGAAGAAGGTTATTGGAGCTATAATAGCCATGTAGTCTATTTGATTTTGATCGCGATAACTTCTAAGTAAACCTTAATTGTCTCATACATGTCAGTTTTTCATATAGATAATATTACATTTTATTGCGTAGTTTTGCAGTGCATATTATGCTGATGATGAATGATGACTGTCTTTGCGTTCCATAAAACATCTTGAATAGATACATGACTACATGGCGTGTGCAATGATTCCGTTCTCCGCACGGCAAATTCTAAATGAAGCTGCATGCAAAATGTGAAGGAAACCAATATGTAAGGCAGGATTTAAGTATATAGACGAATAGTTTATGGATAGGGATATGGATAGACAGAGGCATGACGTTGTGTGTGTTTTTAAAGATACTCTCGTGAACGTCTGACGTGGCTCTCTCACGTTCAACCAGAGTTCATTTTGCGGCATATGCAATTACTGCTCTCTAGCGAGCGTGCCGGAAAAATAACGAGTTTGCTTAAAGGAGGCTTTCACAGTTTCTCGTATGACCGAGTGATGGTACAAATGTGGAAAAACCTAGTTGAAGAGTGACTGAACACTGACTACTGAATGTATTTATGTATATCAGGACGTCTGAAATTTGAAGGTTATTTCCACGGGCCAACATCAAGAAAGGAAGGACGAAGCACAGGAAGAAAGTCGTAGGATAAATTTGTGCCTAAATTTTAAGTTGCTGGTAATAAATGCAGCCAACAGCCAGCACTTTTTTTAGCAATAAGGCTTCTATCTCGTATCTGCTATGTATCTCGTCAATTTTTTCAGCATTTTTTTTGCTATATTATTTTTGTTACACATTCCCTTTCCATTATACTTAGTCTAAGTACTTAATTGTACTTGTAAAATATAATTGGATTATTACTTCATATATTTGTTTTAATTGTTTAAATACGTGAAAAACTGCGACAGTATACAAAGTAGCTACGCTTGCGGAAGGTCGTCACATTAGGTCACATTTATGCATACCGTATTCTCTCTTAATATCGCCTCTCTCCGTTTATAAGGCCCCCTTCTATTTATAACCGTCCTCTGAAGGTGGCAAAACTCCTCTTGCCTCTCTTCATATTATAGCCCCTATAAAATTTACACCTAAGGTGAAAAGTAAACAAATGATGCAGACAGAAGGAATGTAAAGATACATACATCTTGGACCAAACTCGTATTTTAATTGAAATTAATACATTTCTCAGTAAAGTACATGCACCAGTTTTTGTTACTTAGAATAAAATGGGGTAAAGTGAAGCGATATTTTACTGTGAAATTCAAACTACTTCTCCAAAAAGCAGAAAATAGCTATTTCCAACCCCTCTTCCAATTATTATAGCCTTTCTCCATTTATAACTTGGGAGTCCAAATTTCGTTTTAGCCTCCCCCTATAATTAGAGAGAATACGATATATGCATACCTTATTATAAGTTACATCAATGTGAAAAAAAAACAGCACAAATTTGCTTGTTTAGTGTTTGATTTTGAACTGAGCTGAGCTAAAGAACCTTAATTCATAAAACTAGAACATGTTGTGAAATTTTAAGTTAGTTTACTCATTACGAGAGATTGGCACATAGACAGAACTGTAGGCGTACCTAATCCAAAAGAATGTTGACAAAGATGTCCATTTTTGTCATCTTCTGACAACAGCAAACATTGTCCCCTTGTCACAGCAAAGTTGTCACACATACAGTCTCTGGTTGGGTTGGTTTGTATTTGGTCATCTTACTCTCAGTTATTAAGTCAGTTTTGACGTGACGGTTGTATCGATTTGAAATATGTTGAAAATTACGAGTCAAGGTAAAAACATCACTTTATAACGTACCGGTGGTGCGGTGGTAGCGTGGGACATGCATGCAATGTTGTACTCTACGAGCAACGAGCCTAACTTGGTCTGTTTGAACAAGGCTTGAAGGAAGACGTTGATGAAGTTGCATTTTTCAATAGATTCTTAAAGTTTCTTCCGAAAAGCAGTCATTCTCAGAAAACGTGAAATATGATATTAATGACTTAATGACCATGTTATATGGTCATATAATACCGTATTGTGCATTTCGTTTGCGTCTTTAGACACAAGAATATTGCATGGTAATATCCTGTTCAGGTGTGTAAGCTGTAAATTATCGTGAATTTTATGCTTTGTTTTTCAATTTTCCCAATCAGTACATTAATATAATTGACGTTTTAATTTACTGTGGGGACTCCCATTTAAAATGGACCATTTATTGCTTCATATTTTCCAGACTCGTCTTAAAACGTTGGAAAAATGTTCATTAAAAAGTAAAGGAATTTGACGACCAGAGCCAGCTAGCCAGTCTTTCAAAAAAATGATTTCCCTTCTCACCGGATCTGGTAGGACGTTTATTCGTAGTAATAAAAACGATGAAATGAAGCATTTACTACATCACT